>UZAN01052360.1:7059-17718 GCA_900618425.1 Echinostoma caproni
TCATGCACATTCTCACCTTCTATCCTTATCTAACCTATCCACTTTCCTTATATTCATCTTCACACAGTACAAAGTTTTCAACTCCCTTTTACGCTCCTTCCATGAACGACTAAGTGAGTGGCAGAAGGAGATCTATGAAATTAAATCACAAGTTTCATGGTCGTGAACAATGAAACTGAGGTTTTAGTATCAGCGGTATGCAATATGTGCGTGTGCGTGCGTACGAATGTGATCCAAAGTACTCGAAAAATCAAAACATTGGTCGGGTAAAATATGTAACACAAAGCGCAATGTTATCTATCTTCTTACCATATGCTAAGTCCAACTCTGCAAATAGGGTGATCAAGGTGCAAACGGTTCAGATGGGAGTCAGCGTGGAAGACAAATAACTGGGTGTCAACTGCATTCACAGCCATCTCCGATGAGACCGCGCTTGTGCTCAGCCGATCAATTATCCGTGACCGCCCCCGGGAGAAACCGATCTTTATTGATTATTCTATTCCAAAAACTACTGAGGACAAGCTAACAGATAATTCTGATTTTATGACAGAAATGTTTTCATACAGAGCAATAGGCTAGGAACCGATTCAAATTCACGTTTTTTTAATAAAGTTTGTTTAAAACAATTTCCTTATTAGTGAATATCACGGACAGCGACACGGTTATCAGATGTCTACTTAACACAGAGGTATGAAAAGTTAGTTGAAATATTGAATTCAGTTGGTGCATTCCAACCTTCAGGTTTTGGTTCCAAAAGATGAAGATTACCGTTCATTAGAGACACTGAGAGATATGGCTCAGATCAGAAATCAGTCCCATACATGAAGCTTAGCCTATCGATGGGACTTCCGTGCCCCGTGACGCATTTAACAAACAAAAAATAAACGAAATTTTATTTAAAAAAAACAATGCAGAATGGAACTCGAAGAACTGGTATTCAAAATACACCTGCTTCTTTCATTTCTCACACTGAACTTCCTTCATTTCCATTCTCAGTGTTTTTGCACCGGCCCTGGGCTCAATTCCTAACTCGAGAGCAATAAACCAAACCGTTAAAGTCGATTTCTCAGTTCCTTTTTGTGGTGCGTCAACCCTCCGAGATGACGCCAGCCAAACGCCTACGCCTTCCAGTTTCCGGACATTGGGTCATACACCAACAGTATCGATCAATCAATAATCATACAGTTCAAAAAGAACTCGTGTGACTCGAAGAATACGAACGGTGATTGGCTGATATTCGTTTGACCAAGGATATTTCTATTTGAATATTATTTAATCCCATTGATTTCTTCCAACAAATGAACCGTTACTTCCTACGACTCGATGACGGGAGATTCCAGCGATTGCTAGTGCGGTTCTGTGCCTCAGTTGTGTTCGTGATTCGTGATCTCTAATCCGTACCTAGTTCGATTACTACACTTTTCCCATGAAGAAACACAATAATAGTAGACCAATTCATTGAAAAAAATATTTTAAAATTGGAATAACTCAAAAATAGGGGGGGGGCAGAGGGAAATTAAAAGCAGTTGATTGCTATAAGACTGTGTCCTATAGATGTAAGTTTATCCCAGATTAAGATCACATACAATCTTGAGTACATTGAATGTAAATGATTTCTACTTCATTCAGTATATATAATCCTGAGATGATGAGTTCGTTGCGTAAAAGAAGCGTGAGCTGAAAAGCTTGGAAGTACTGGTCATTTGTTCTATGCATTGAAATGAATTTGGACCCAACTATATTTATGTTATCATAATGTTGCATAGAAAGAGAAAGTTCACTCCGGGGTTACGCTTCCGAGATTGTTAGATAGCTTAGCATCTCATGCTGCGGGATTTAGATTGCGGATTCTTGCAATAAAACAGCTGATATTTGTTGTCATATGGAGTTCATTTCTAATGGTGATCATCGTATCCTGGAGGCGATCGGCATCGAGAGCGGTTTCATCTCGTCAAAGAAGGAATCAGTGATATATATATATATATATATATATATATACCCAATCATCTTAGATCAATAAACGGAGAGAGAATTTTACACTGGTGCGGGGATGTGGTAATGATAGTGTTTTTCTTCAAAACTGCACAAAACTGTTAATTGTTTGAGTTGATTACAGTAATTAATCGCAAATGGAACTTGCTTCAGAAGCCAACATTCCTGCCTCCGATGAACATCATTGTAACCATTCCAGAGGAAGGGGGCGTAACTTCTGACGACTGAAATGTAAAATCTTACCGGTAGCAAAGAGCTTGACTCCTGAAACGGTGAAAAAGGTCATCGATATAGGTTTATTTACTGACAACGACGGTGCTACCTAATCACAATAGCCATGGTACAGTTCAAAGCGAGACAAGTAAACCAAATCTGTAAGCGCTTCAAACCACTTGACTGAACTCAGCGGGAACAACAAATCAAGGTTTCATGTTAGACTATAGTTAAGAATGAATTGCTCTCGGCTAAATACAACCTCTGGAAAAGAGTTAAAAACAGTATGATCAAGTATTT
Organism: Echinostoma caproni; assembly: GCA_900618425.1. Lineage (NCBI taxonomy): Eukaryota > Metazoa > Platyhelminthes > Trematoda > Plagiorchiida > Echinostomatidae > Echinostoma > Echinostoma caproni. Next base: position 9,565 of record UZAN01052360.1, read on the forward strand.
GCTCTGTTCGAATCACGTTATGTTCAAATAAATTTGTTGCATCCTAAACGGATTTGGTAAATATTGGAATAATAAAAGAAAATGGTTGTGTTCGTAATATTGATGAGAGTAAGAGAATTTAAACAATGCCATCCAACGATGAGAATTCTTTCGAAACAAAAAGAGTCGTAAATCGCAGTTGTCGGTTCAATCGGAGCCCGAGAGGGAGAGTGGATTTTGTCGGTCACAGATCCCCCCCCCCAATTGGTGGGCATAAACCAAAAGGTCATATAATTTAACATAAAGCTCGTTTCTGATGATTCGTCACCAAAGATTGACACAGCATGCATTAAAATAACCGATTTAATCTTGACTTTTGTTGTTTAAAAATATCAAGGAGCACAATTTAAAAGATTTCATGAGGCCAGTCGAGGAAAAATATCAAAACTGATTGACCCATTTTGTCGACGCGGATCCAGGACTACGGTGGATACGTTCTCACGTGGGATAGGTGGTGCAGTGGGAGGTGTCCATTTGAACAGGATACTTCGGTGATCATTGATGAAACAAACCGAGGAACAGGTGGTGTAGGCCGTGCCAATGAATCTATCTGAGTCACACTAGGAATCCGGTTCACTAAGACATACTTTACTCATAACTTACCCGTCAGTTTGGATTTCGCTAACGGGGTTAGCAAACGGAAATGGGTTTTAGTAAATACACTTCTGATTGACATGGGCACTGTGCTAGTTTCCTGTAAAGTTCAGTAGCCTCAGTAGGACTCGAACCCATACATCGGTTCGTACCCCACCTACGCGACTGAACTTTTCACAGTTCAAAATTATTTAAACAATACAATTTGGACCACCATATATTATTACCATTCGTCATATTCCCAGTAATGACCTGATGTTTAACGAATGACTGAGGCCACTTATCTGACATATTTGGTGAATTCCATCAAAATTCTTTCGGGAATGAGATTGTACCTTCATGGAGATGCTGTAAAATACCAGAAGGGCTGCAGTTTTATCCGCTAGTCACATAGCAGCAGTTACGTTTTTGAGTACTACATGAAACGAATCTTTGGGAATCATGAAAGACGATCGATGATGATCAAGCGGCAGAGATCTTTGGATGACTGTCCTGACCGCTGTCGAATATGAGGCGACCCATTTAGTTCAGTGTGGTAGTTCGCAGTCAATCACGATCAGTATGTAAATTCTCAACCCAACAATAGTTCTTATCCACGGTGATGCAATTATGTTTCACAAATACTGGGATCATACATTCCACTGAGAATCTACTTACCGGAATCTAATTTAGAAATCATGGTGTCCATATCACCTAGGGTGGAGATGGAGCACATTGAGAAATTCAGTTGAATCCATTCACGGTGTCATCAGTTTTCAATCAGCGCTTTGTGAATCAGTCACTGATGGTAAAAACGTTGGAATAAACGAAACATTGATTTCAAAGTGTATTTTCCGACGGTGAATAACGCATCCTGAAGCAGCAAAATACAATAAACTGTTTTTTACGGTAGCAAGCTTGGATTAGCCCATTCGATTGTTTAGAAACATCAGGCACTCCTGATTGTCTTGGGTGTGAGTTTCCTTCCTTGGAAGATCGGTAATTCCCCACAAGTTCATGCATTTACAGGCGATGGAAATGTTTGTGATAACCGATAAAGAGCACTGGACAACTGTTTCATCCTGTTTGGACTTCGAACCCCTAACCCTGAGCTACATGAACGACGGTCATCACCTTGCGCTAATGGCTCAACAATCTTAGTCGGTGACCTAAAGATTTGTTTTCCTGGTTCTGACAGGGACACAAAGATTACGCACTACTGACGAGTCCCAGTGCTCTTTATTGCTTATCACAAACATCTATATATCGCAAACTCTGTTTCTCGGAAGACCACGTGAAGACCACGTTCGGCAAATAATTCGCTGACGTGTTATTGTAGCTCCGGGTTACATATGCCATCTTTTGCGTCTGGTAAGAATCCGGTTGTGAAGCAAATGTACCGAGACTATGGATCGGAGTGGTATTTTGAGCTCGGGGGGGGGGGGGAATGAACTGCAAAATGAACTGCTTCTGAGTTATATTCCCCGGTAAGGATTGTCTGTAACAATTTCCGGTTTACCTGGGCCGCTACAGACCCTCATTGAGATAAGCATTGTGAACTGTATTTTTCAAATAAAGAATCCGCTAACTCAAACAACAAACATGATTTTATCAGAAAGGAACGATAGCGGTTTGCTTTGATTCCAGTGGTAATTGGTTTTTCTCACATAACAAACAATCATTTTGTTTACTGTGAAAATTTCAAGAAGATATCTGATTTCATTAAATGAATCCGAGGTTCGCTGCGACATGTTAACAAATGATGAAAATAGCGAAATATGTATCATAGAGACCCCATCGGCCTTCCAAGCGGCATCCAGTGAAGAATTCGGGAAATCCCGAAAAAAATCAAAACAATCTTTAATATTTCGTAGATGGTTGAATCCGAATTTAGTTTTACCGTTCATTGCAAACGCTGCTATTTCTCGCTTTGCATTTGAGAGTTAGTGTTAAACTCTTTGTTAAATGTATCCTACAAGGCACGAAAATTTCCATTAGAAGCAAAACAATGGAGTAATTCAAGACATTTTGGCCTCAGTGAAATGTGACTCATTAACTCATTCAGGAAATAGGTCAAAGCATTACATCCAACGATTCATTTCTACACGTACGCCTTACCGTTGTTAACAGTTCATCGATCCATCCATCGAATAGCGACTCGCTTTTCGAACCCAAGCGACCGAGGTCAGTAACCACGATGTCCTTTCAATCTCTTCTTAAACTAAATCTGTCAACTGTCGAAGGCAAAATGATCCCGTCGAAAACCGGGCAGACCCCGCCAGAATCCACTCGTTGTGGAGATTTTCGATAAAATAGGGCTTCTCCACTGTACTAATTGCGGGCTGAGCGCAATGTCGCAGTCCAGTCTACTTTGTGCTTCAAACAACTAACACAGTCCATTTGCATGTTTAGTTACACGAATAAATGGGTAACCTGTGTCAAGGGGTGAAGAATCGCACTCACAAAGGGGCAAAGACTTATTTGGTATGGGATAGCGATTTCATTAGAAAACGGTTACTTGATCCTTTCCAGGCTGATAATGTTGGTCAAGAAAGTGGTTGAACCTTAAAACCGGATGACTCCTAAGAAGTTAACTGAGCTATCGTTGTCCTACAAACTTTCAATCACAATGTAACGTTTATCAGTTGCATAACTATATTCCCTATCCGTCTTTGACTTTCATGCTTGCCCAAACGAACATATAGACCCATGGATAAAGCTGATCGACTCCCACTGTTCATCCCCCACCCAGGCAGATATATCAGTAACTGATGGAATCCAACATTCGGTGAGGTCCACCAAATTAGAGAAGCAGAAATGCGCCTCCTTGATTGAAATCCTTGTTTTTCCAATCGACCGTACGCACTGCGGATGAAGGCTAGAGGGCGTGATCGGTTACTGACAAGAAGGACCGATTCGATGTGAGATCTTTGGGTGGGCATCTGAGTTGGTCAACATCAGTCTTGCTCGATCCTTCTATCCTCCCTCCCCCCGCTAGAGTCGTTGATGATCTCTTGTACTTTGATCCATCTGATAGCTGTCTATCTTGAAAGACGAGGATGTGCCCGGTCGTCTCATGAGGTGACTTCCTCGACTCCAATTGCATGTCAGTCAAGTTCCACTTTTGGCAGAATCATGTGAACCCCAAAGAAAGTGTTAAGACCGAATTCCAACCGCGGCGCTAACAACAGTAATTTAGGGCCCGTAACCCAGCACAGGAAATCAGAACACAGATAGCATGCGGATCGGGTTAACAAAATAGTGAATGATCGCGAAAGTACATCAATCGATTAAACGATATCCTAAAACTAGGTCAAGCTGACGCACAGACAAAACGGATTGGAAGGGTATTAGTCAGTGTCTTTCATGAACAGCTATAACACGTGATTGAATGATCAATGGGAACCGAAAGATGAATGCGTACGTAGTAGAAAGCAATGGTGTCGAACAACCGGAAACCCAGATCTGTCTAGCCTGCGAAACAAATGTCCTATGGTTTCCTGTTGTACAGAGGTTGACGATATCAGGTGGAACTAGGCCCCGACGCTTGAGTAAAATCTGCCAAACTGGCAATGTATAGCGTAATGCTCATATCTGTGGGACCGTGTTAGGCCTTTTGATAAACAGTCTATGATGAAAAAATTTTGAAAGTCATATTCCCTGCACTTTTGAGCATATGAAGAAAAACTTACCCCCATTTGGATATGTTTTAACTGCACCGGGCGTGACATAAAAAATCAACAAATGAATGTCTGGATTTTCAAAACATTACAATAGTAGAATAGTAAATTACCTCATTTATGAATTTTATTTTTTGGTGTTTATGTTTTAAGATATTAAGTAGACTGACTCTTCTTCTGCACGGAACTACCTAACTTTTATGAAGGTCCCACGTGATTTATTACTACTTTTCTCAGGGATGATATAATCGTTTTCTATGAACAAATTCCTAGTCACCTGGGATGATCGATAGCATAACTAGTGGTTCTATTGAGCTTGTTACACCTTAAGCCGGAAGGTGCACGGTTGTGTTTAGTCTTCTGATATCAAACTAATCGCCTCATTTCACGTTCAAATTTGAACTAACATAGTGCACCCATCTCTAAACGCTCACATCCATGCAAATCAAGAATAATGTAAATGAAATTTCTCGTGACTATTCAGTGGTGAGAAAATACTCTGAGACAGGAGTACCCATGTGAGCTTTCCGGATCAAAGTTGCCATAAGCTTCTTCATATCTCACTTAAATACGGACCCAAATAGAACTCTGAGTTGAATTTTGAGTAATGACACCGTCTTCGTTCAAAAATCTCAGTTTTTGTTTCAGTTTGTACAACCATTAACCATGCACTTTCGTGCACCCGTTTTGGTTGCTGTCTTTTGGCTGTCCATTTGGATGAGTAATAGGAGAAGAACAGGAAAGTTGAAGGTAGAGTCGAAGAGAAAATTGAGAACTCCAGTAAACTATGACTTCAAAGAAATGGAGAAGATGCAAGAACGCCACTGTTTACGAAACCCAGTCATATCATTCAGTGTCTCCAACCTTCGGGTACGTTCATCCCGAGTTCCCCAGCCAGGGAGCCTAACAGGACTCATGTGACCTAGTCCCCTGGTCAGGGTTTTCATACCCTCGTGCCAGGTTTTAGCTTGGCCAACGTTAGCTTTCTTCCACTACTTGCCTCGGCGAACATCGTTCGCCGTGGCAACCTATTTGATGACATGCGTAACCCATGCCCCAACTAACGTAATCTATGGAGGTCAACCACTTACTCCAGTGGTCGACCGCGGTACCCAAAACTCTACACCTAACCTCAGCATTGTTCGTCCGGCTTCCCCACCAGATTTGTGCAATGCTGCGTAGACACCGGTGTTCAAACACCGACAGTCTATCTTTGTTTCCTTAATGGCCAAGTTTCTGATCCATATAGCAGAACTGGCCAAACTGCTACGGCATACACTCAACCCTTTACAGACAACCGGATGTCGCAACGGCGCCACAGATGTCTCAAGTTGGCAAATGTCAGCCTAGTCTTCCGTATTCGCATACAGCTCACACTTCATCCGTGATGCGTCCACCGGGTAAAATTTAGCTGCCTAAATCTATCACACGACGATTAAGAAGTGCTTTGGAAAAAAAGTAGTGAAGGTAACCAAGGGAATTATTGAAGCCAGTCTCTCAGGTCCTCACATACGGTTGTTTCATTGGATCTGGATACAATTTGATTACGAAAGAATCACACTTAATCGAGGCAATGATTGAAATACAAACCGATTCTCCCGTAACGGTAATTTTGTTTCTCAAAAAGGGGGAAACATGATCACAGACCAAAGGTCAAATGGAGCATAGATTGGGGGGAACCAATTAGAGTTGAGTTCGGACAGTGACGCCGGCACATAAACGATAGTTCAGGGACGCGCATCAAAACGCAACTATTCAGAAGAGTGATGCAACGCGGTCTGGGAATAATGCAATTGGGCGATCAGGGAATGACCTTGATCTCACATCGATCTGTTAATCATCATCAGGTACCGGAAGGGCTACATCGAGTTCGACTGAATCACTGTAGTGAGTCAACATACACAATAAAAGAACTTGTCCTGAAGCAGAAATTCGTGTGACAAACGAGTAGTCGCTGAGTTGATGAGCTTTTGCACTGCTGATGAGATCCTACTAGGTTTAAACTTCTGTCTAGTGTATCCTAACTTTTCAGATCACGCCATATTTACATGATAAATTTATTATCTAATCAAATCAAATCCCCATTCTTCTCATATACTCAAGTATCAGTAGGTATTGATGACTTGGGTATTTTCCACAATTTTCACTTACCAAAATTTTTAATGGTATTCAGTACTAAAATATAAGTAGTTGAACAAGTATAAAAGACAGAGAAGAACCGTTTTTTTAATTCTTACTCAAAGCAGTACAGATTGTGCCCCTTAGTTCAGTTTGATACAATCTCTAAATAGTGATAACTAACGAAGTTTGCCACTAATCTCTTCAATCCTATGGCTTTAACAGAGCACCAACTGACCGTGAAAAATGCAATCAAAAAACAGAAAACCACGATTTTCTGCAACGATGATTTATCGTGTAGTTAAATGTAGCTACAACTAACCATTTTTTGTGGTTCACAGCCGGTACCATCTGACATACCGATAGACATTTTTGCAATCATCCCTCTGAACACTAGTTACATGCTTGTGACGAGCTGGTTCGCATCCTAGAGTCTGGATTGTCGGTTATCATAACTAAAAAATGGATCTTCGTGACTTTCATGGTTTTGCAATCGATCAAACACCTCGAACTGGGACCCGGACTCAGTCAGTTCAGTTTTTACAACTTGCTTGCTGTCTTTTGGTGTCCCATTTGGATAAAAGAGCAAAAAGAAGATTGGAATGTTGAAAGCAAGCGGAAGATGGACACTTCATATAGAATGGTGCTAGGGGAATATTGAGTGGATGCACGAAAGCCACTGTTTGCGACATCCAGCCATATCACTCAGTGTATCTAACCATCGGTGACCATCATCCAGAGGTCCCCATCCAGGGAGTCTAACTTGGCCTATATGACCTGGTCTCTTGGTTAGGACTTTTATACCCTCATTCCAGGTCCTCGTTTGACCACCCTTGACCCTTTCCAACCGCTACCTACCTCAGCAAACATCGCTCACCATAGTAACCAATTTGGTGACATGCGTAAAACATGCCCCAATCAACGTAATCTATGGAGGTTGGTCACTTGCTTCTGTGGACGACCGCGATTGCCTAAAACTCTACGCCTAACCTCAGCATTGCTCGTCCGGTTACCCCACCAGACACGTGCAATGCTACGTAGACAGCGGTGTTCGAACACCGACAATGTATTTTTATCCTGTTCCTTTAGTGGCCAAGTCTCTGCACCGTAGAGCAGGATTGGCCGAACTGCCGAACTGCTGCAGCATACACTCGACCCTTCACAGACAGCCGGATGTGGCGACAGGGGCCACAAATGTCTCAAGTTGGCAAATGCAAACCGAGCCTTCTGTATGCAAGCAGACAATTCATCCGTGATGCGNCCACTGGATGAGATGTACCTGCTCGGATTGAGGACTCACAATTTTTCTTTTCCCGACTGGCTATCCGGAAGCTGTACCCTCGTGTAGGTGTAGTGTCCTTTGATTTCGCTGTGCGATCCCCACAGGTCTACACTGCTAATGTTCATCAGGTATTGATGTGTGAATTTCAAATTTAGAAATATCTTTGGTGTATCAAGGGTGAGATGTCAGGGCTTTTTGAAATTCATAACCCTTATGATCCATTAACAGGAGACCGGTTTACACTTGGTTTCAAGGATGAGGGCAACGAGATAAAAATGATGGAATAGTTGGTTGTGCTAATTTTTGCACTGATTTCACAAAATAGCGATACTTGTACTTGGACCATCGCCTACTGGTGAGCTGTTTATTCCAAGAGATATCAGTGACATTCGTTCCTTAAATGTTAGACAAAACTTCATGAGATAAAGTAAACAGCATGGTCAACTTTGATTGATTTGAACT
>UZAN01052361.1:0-17718 GCA_900618425.1 Echinostoma caproni
TTGTGATAACCGACAAACAGCGCTGTACAGATTTTTCGTCCTCTATGGGTCTTTTCAGCAGTGCTTACGTCTTCTGTCCCTATCAGGACTTGAACCCTTAACCACCGAACTGAGAGCCAACCCCAATTCAAAGATTACAAAAATACGTAAAATAATGCAAATATTTGTTTTCTAGGTTGGAAGTGACCTTCAAAAGCGACCCGCTTTGAAAGGTGTTCAATTCAACATGAGGGTGTGTCAAACTTTGAACAGCCCCATAAAACATTTGAAGGGGACGTGCCTAAAAATACTTTGCACATCAGTTAAGGATCACACTTCTGCAAAGATTGTAAACGGCAGGTTATCACACACCAACAAAACATTCCATACATTCGAGTATCAGACTGAAATAATATCCATCTCATTAGTTTACTTTCAGGTGAAGCATAAAACGTCTCCTTATGTATCCAATCGTTCGCATGCTGTTGTTGAGTAAAGTTTGGTGGACTCAAAACAACGTGCCTGTTCGGGTGCGTGCATGAGTATCACCCTGCGTTGAGGAAAAGTGGAGTGATTAGGTTAATCAAAAGTGGATTGTGTCACTCTATTAGCACTAATCGAACAGAAGCCTTCTGACCTCTGAACCGAGTTAACATGGAATGATGCAGAACAGTACGATTACGTACGCCAAACACAGTAGAGGAAGTCAACATCCGTTTTCACAACTCTTGTCTTCGCATTAAAAAGCAATTTTTTCCCCATCAATCAGGCTCTCGTGACCGACATTCGGAGCATAGTGGAACATTTGAAGAAATGTTTATTGACTCTTAACGAAACCCACATTCAACGCGGGGATCAACTAGGATCGGAACCACTGGAAATTCCAACTACTTCCCCGCATTCTCTGCAAATCTCTATCTGAAGATCATCATGCACATTTTCTCGCAATACTGTGATCACGAAGCCTTGGAAACCAGTTTTTCTGCCACACCATGTTTTCTCCATGTGGTATGTGGGGCTGTTGGACGTAGCTAAGATCACCATTGTATCAAAATTTCCCAAAAACATGGATTGAAGCGCCAAAAATACTGGCACTCCATTGCATGTTTTTGGATAATCAATGAAGCTGTATAGACGCAACTAGTGGTTTTAACTGCTTTTGTCACCTCAAAACAAATTGCAGCGTTAAAACAGTTTAATTTGTGAAATCATAAACTATTGGAAAAACTATCCGTGCATTTCGAGATTTTCAAATGTGTCTAACTTACACAGCTCAATAAAAGGAGTAGATGGTACGAAGCTTATTCGAGACTCCGCAAAGTATGATAGATGTTAAGCATCAAATCCTCAAATGTGGTTTTTAAAATTGAAAAAATACCACTACTAAATAGGAAAATGATGTTATTAATCCGCAAGACGGTATCGGAACGAGTATAGTTATTTATTAGGAAAACAAGCTCACTTCATTAAGGCATATAATGACCCAAAACACCACATGATAAAGAATGTTTCAGGATGATGAAACACCTGTAGTTCAATTTTCGAACCGATTTAATGTTCGGGATACAAGAAGCTAGAATGAACATGTTTTAAAGAGACTAACGCGAATAGGATAACCGATTCAGGAATCAGAGTTTACTCTGTCACCAAAGTGAATAATATCTCAAAAGAATCGGTAGAGATTGTAGACATTTTGTGTGTTAGTATACAAAACGGAGACAATGAAAGCTCCAAAATTAGGAGGTTTGGGATTGTTTACGTACACCTGAACAATAATACAAAATTTTCTAGAATGACCAAAAATCGAACCCAAACAGGTATTTGTTCTGCATGACTCGTTCGTTTTCCGTATGATTATTATCTGATACTGATTACTAATCAAAATACAGAAGGCTTTTGGTATGAAATATCTTTGAAATGTTCATTCACCTGTCGTATGGGAGGAGTCATTTCATGCAAAACAATAAGTAAGACAAAACAACCGTGTGCCAGGAAGAAATCCAAAGTTAAGTGCACAATGGATAACTAACTCACTTGGGATGGGGCAGTGCACCCAGACATTTGACGAAATCCCCGACTGCACTCCAAATCCGGACAAAGCCGTCCGCGGACCCTGACACCAAATGCACCGTATCCATCCGAAGTGCAGTAATCGACTTGCTATGCTCATGTAAAATCTGAGAATAGAGAGAGACCAATCACGGAAGGATTTGGCGAATGATAAGAGCGATAAGAGTAACGCTTCCTCATTCTCACAGAACTTGACAAACGTAGCTCACGTCAGACGATTAAAGTAAATAAATACCGTTTTCGTATCCATCTGATGGAAAATAATATTGAATCACATTTGCCTAATACAAACCAGGCAAAATCGATCGGCCTATAGGTATCAAAATTCAAAGCGAAACGAGTGGACAATCATAGTGAGAAAACGTTCTAATAAGATCACTAGCAACAAATTACTTAACCGCAAAAACCGGGTATTTGGTTGGAAAATTGAAACATTCTGAAGAACAAGTGAAGAACAAGCATTAGTCCCAAAATTTTAACTAATTGTCTGTCGTGCTTTAACCTTTATTGTGCTAAAAGAGTGTTTAAAATCTTAGAGGAGTGTTTTTTCTATGCATGGATAAATTCAGAATAAATAGATTGTTTCTTTTCTCTAAATAATAAGTGGACAATCGCATCACAACTGGCAAATGCACATTCAAATCGATGAAAAACAAGCATGATGCGGTAGGCAACCAAACTGCGCTCAAAGTAAAGTCCGGAAATCACTCGATATTCAAGTGTTCTTTTTTTCTAAATTTACACTCTATTCTATTATCAGATTGTTAGGTAAAACAGTTAGCATGAAATGTTCCTTGAATAATTTCAAATCGTTTCCGACGATGAATTTTCACAAGTGATAACGGTTCTCCCATTTTTTGCATTACATTTTCAATGTAAGTTTATTTTCACTCCGGGGTCGAAGCTTTTGCATATTGCTTAAAATTAAATGTAAATATAGTACAACGGATAGTATCTGAATGACGGGACAAAATGTCCCTGAACGCACACGATCAGTTTCGTGGATTTTGTCGCGTATCAAGCAAGCAGTGATTGGTGATCGTTTGTCAGTTCACTCTCTTATTCAGTTGTAAATCCGGATTTTCTGGTTTTGACAGGCCTATATAAGCCAACCCATTCCATGATTCAATGTGTTTTAAGTGAGTTAGATGCTACTGACCGCGACGACTTTGGCCATGGTGTCTTTGCAGAATAAGTGGCATATGGAAAACTCGCACCATTTCGCTGGAGTTGATTATTTTTGTAGTTAGTAGCGTCTACCTAGCTAAAAAAAATATCTAATCATGTTAATGATTCATAGGTGAACAGGGTTTTATAGACCTGTTGAAACATATGCACTAGCAGTTAGATATTTGGGTTATATATATACATGAAGGTGAGATTTGAGGAATAGTATTCATTGTAACCTTTTGATCCACAATAAGACTCGTTGTCAACAGAAAGTGTGTTTCTAAATGAGTTATGTCTGTTTGTGTCTCGCGCTGTACATATATATGCATATATGCATGAAACGTTTGCAATGGCAGATAAATAAAATATAAGACATTTTAGTAATGCTAACATTCCATACATCGGCCCTTCGGGCAATATTGATGTCAAGGAAGCCCAGCCTATTNTTCTCTTCAGTTCTCATGTTGAATCGGATGTTCTGTCGTAAAACAACTTGGACAGGTCAGTACATGCACTTTCGAAGTTTTATGCCAGTTGCATATAAACGTGGTTTTGTTCATACCCTATTCAACAGAGCCCGTCGAATGTGTACTGATGACAAGATATCAAAGGAGATCAGTTTTTTACGTCACACGTTAACAATAAATGGTTATCCCGAGGAGTTTGTTGACAAGCACAGCAGATCGAAGATTGAAAAACCTGTTGTGGTGTCAGCGTCTAGATTGGAGATCACGATTTGTCTTCCATTCAAAGGTGATGATGTAACTAATCTAATCCAACAACGGCCACCATCGGAGGTCAACCGGACTTGTTACGCAACGTAATCTATTAATTTCAATGTAGGTGCGGAGATACTTACATCGGCAGAACAGAAAGGCAATTACGTATTCAGGGTTTAAAACACATTCCGAACTGGATTCAACGCAAGGTTGCAATGACAAAGTCCACACACCCGGTAACTGGTACGGTCCGTGCTCACAAATGACCCAGCTCATCAATAGCCAAGCACTTGTTGATGACGAAACACCTCGTGGATCGCGAGAAAGCATTTCGAGTGATTTTTACTAGCGATAACACCAGAATGCTCCAGATAGCCGAGGCGATCAATCAATGCAATCAACCGATGGAAACCAATTCTGTGTCAACAAAGAGGTTTATTTATCACCTTGGTAAGACCTCCTCCCATTTACAAGTGTTTTTTTGTAATTCATTCCCAAACCATATATAAACATTATATTTGTCTACAGTAGGCACTAGGTGAGATGCAGCAAAATCGTCCAGAACATACATCCTGCAATGTTGCTATACTAGCATTCTCCCTATGTCTAATTTTGGTTAATGGGTTCAGTATATTTGGTCGAAATAAACAAATGTCATATCTTATTTGAATTCTTAAGCGTGAAATCTTGTGTGATCGTGTGTGAGATCACAAAGCTATGATGTTTTCGAAATGCTCTTCTACGCCCCTAAAATTCCATTCGCAATGGTTTATTACCAACTACTATCATTAGATGTATTCCCTGACTTGATTTATCTTGTCAGTTACATTTGATCTCGACAACCATGAATTTATATGCATGAAGTGCCAATCACAAACTTTTGGATCGCCGGATCATACTATTTCTAATGATACCAGTTGGTGATGAACACAATCACCTTGAATTATTTGTACACGCAAACATATGTGTGGTCAGGACAGCCAACCTCTCACTCATGCACGTTCATACACAAGCAGGGACATGCATGCCACAAACTTGTCACATAATTGGTCTTAGCTTTGAAGTTAACGCCTTTATGTGACCGGGCTTGACCACTGGTCTCTAATGCCCATATGTGCATTGTTACCCGAGTAATTGCTCACAAAATATTCCCGTTTGATCATCACAAAACCAGTTATATGTAAACACGCTCATTGTATTCATTGGGGCTTCACGTAGGTTTAAATACACATAATGAAATGTCAATTGCTTAAAAAGAGGTAATCAAGTTAGGTTGAGGCGTCCGAAAAATGAAAAAAGGGAACAAATGGTACATTTGGACTGATGGATTTGAGAGAAAGATGTGTTGGCAGGCCACGCTTATGGATTTCTGCTGACCGGAGCGTGGCAAGATTGGTCTCAGTTTATGACGTCATTATCGCGTGAAGTTCACTTTCGGGGTCAACCTGAGGTCAGAGCCACTGGAGTGCTCTCGTCTGTTTTTTCTCTGTGCACTCATTGCTGGGTTTAGTAGTTTGATTCTATCGTTTCCTTCCTAGCTGACTGCCGTTGTTGTTCTATCTTAGATCTAATCTGAAAAAACCGGCTTACGAGTTTTAAATGAACGTTAACAACCTGTTTCTTCAAGGTGGACAAAGGTTGTGTTTTATCTCTATTGGTGTAACCCGTATTCAACGAGGACGATTGGTGTTGTTTAATTCTCAGTGAAAACCAAATCGTCGTTCGAACGGTGTAACTGGCCGTTGTAGATCAATTACCTGTCTAGTTTCGGTAAAAACGAATACATAAATCACAATGATTTATTAGGGTATACGGTAAATTTTAACCATGAACAATTTGAGCAACTGATTAGAACCTTTCGCTTGAGATGACACACAGACCAGTGTCTGCAAAATTATGGTAACCGCAATAATGAATAATTGCGTAGACTATTGAAGATTAGTGAGTTCAAGGCCAAAACTTGATCGTAAAGAATAAGATCCTCGATCCTTGTTGTTAATTAACTATCCCTAAAATGAAAGAATATGTCTCATTATCGTTTGTATCTGACACGGCCGAGTTGTTCGTTCGTCTACCTGTGACCTCAAAAAAACAAGTCAATGAAGGTGCGTCAATCGATTTCCTCACAAAACTAGAAAACCTTGCACCCCATACTTCACCGAAGCATGCTACTACGACCGTTCAAATCAAATGTTTTCATATTTTTGTCTCACGTAGATCACGTAGATCTGTAACCGTGAGCGTAATGAAACGACGAAACGGAACAGCAGAAGACACAAATAGACCTGCGGAACTGATCAAACTATGATCATAGTAGGCGCAATGGTTTTTGTATTCACCAAATGATCAAATCACTCCCAACCGCGTCACTGGCGTGCCCTATGGTCCGAGGTTTGAGCCCCGCCGTCGCCACCGAACTTTAGTGTTAGACAGCTTTGCTATTGTCCGGTTCAATACCATTCCTTACCTAGTTGAGCCTTATGTGGTTCGCCACTCCAAGTACCGATTTCCTTGAAGCAACAGCAGGTCTTTGTGACTATGGGGTTCGCCCTGTCTGCTGTTCATTACACAAATGTGTGTAATGAAACAAAACTCACTTTTGCTATCCAGTGTCACAAATCTCATCAACCGTCATCAAACAGCACCGACAGCTCATTGCGTTGCTTCTCTGAACAAACAAGTAAAATGCAATGAAAACCGTAACCATAGTAATTCATTATCCACCTTTCCCTCTTGGTTTTGGTCAGCAGTTTCATGGCATTCAACTGCTGAAGATGCTGTGAATTAAATCGAGTTTCGTCTAATAATGTATGCAATTCAAAGTGCACAACTTGTCCAACACTTTTCTAATCACTCTTTAGGAGACAGCAAACTCTCATGTTGCCGAATACCCAATGGGTGTTAAGGGATACACAAAAGGAAATAAACTACCAATAAAACACTCCAAGTAACTGATCAAATGGTATGTTGTCTACTTATTTTCAAAGAAATTGTTGTTTTGAAGTGGTTCTTTCTATTTTGAAACCTTAAAAAAGATATGTATAAACATATATACAGAATTTGCAGAAGGATAAAAACATTTAATCTGGTCAAGAAACCCATCAGAAGCTATCTAAAAAATATCTACATACTGAAAATACTCTACGGATTCATGTCATTTCGTGAGTACAATATCTTGTTTGCTGTCACTAATAGATGTCAAACTGCTTATCTTAGACTGGCGCGAATTGGTTGGGGTACCTGATCAGAGGGAGAAAGCCAGGGAGATAATATCAACCAAATCAAACCGATAGGTCTCCTCACACCGCCGGTTAGTCCAGACAAATGGAGAACCTGCCACTCTGCTCGTTTATTTGCGCCATGGCGATAAGCATTCTTCGATACCAATCAAAGACCAGAAAACATATTATCCTTGAAATCAGGTCTGACGTGGCATAATTTGTTCTAGTAGTCTGTCTGATTTTTTTTCAGACAAATTATTTTTTCGCATGATCAATCCTTTTATTTGGCATTGAACCAAAGATAATTCCCGTATATGTTTTACTGAGTTGCACTCGGTGCCTTTTAGGAAAAGTGGCATTATTCTACTTGAACACGAAGTGGTCGATTTTCTGTCGGTATGCATTACGCAAAACAGGAAAACGAAAAACCAGACGGTCAATGACTTTTACGAAATAAAATGCGATTCACGCGTCCGAATTTTCCAGGGCGTACACTTTCCAAATTGATTACATAGCTCAATCCGGTTGCGAAATCACAAGTAGTTAGTTTTACTTGGAAAATAGGAAACTTTAATTTAAATTTTGGAGCATTTTTTAGGGCAACTCATCAAGTGGTTGATACCAAAATACTAAGTGCAGTTACATATGAATTGAACAAATGGGCCACAACTAATGTCATAACGAATGTACGATTATTAACCGACATGGATGTAGTAAAAAGTAGTATGGAAAGACGTAAAACAATGCCAAATGTCATTTATTTTTACCGACACCGACAAAGGAGAATAAATATAAAACGATGGTTTTTCACAATTGCTCTGACTATCTAGATGATGCCAAAACATTTGTATTCACGAAGGATGATGACAGTTATTCACGTGCATCGCACATTCCGAATTTGTTCCAACTTTTTCCATCGCAATTCATCAAACCGAATCTGTTCTTTACTGCTTTTGTCGCTGTGCACTCGGCTACTGACATCACCGTATTGTTTGAAACACCGCTCTCTTCTGGTGTCTGTTATCTATACATATGTTCTTGTTTGGGAATCAGAACATTCAAACACGATGGGCATTTTGCCAACGGTAATCAACCGATCCATTGATCGGTAGTCGTTGGGAGTCAGCTTTAAAATGAAGAAAATGCGATCTATGAAGAAGAGCTAAGCAGGAAGTGTTAGAGTTATATTGAACGGTTAAAAGCAATCAATTCTTCAACTGTTTGGTTAGCCCCACTAGATTGGATAAAAGTTGTACCTCGTTAGATCAAAAATCCTGAGAAAATGCGGCTAGATATTAGAAGAGCAAGAAATACCATATGCTTTCCGTTGGACAGTAAATCGATGACATTTAACGGGTCTATGTCTGGTTGTGAAAAATCACTTTTAATTGATTACGATCTTTCTGTCTCCTTCTCTGCTGCCTCGGGTAGATTATCACAAAGAGTTCTTCAGTCACGTGCTAGTGCAATACAATTTTTTAATGGTAAACTAGTAGGTATGCCGCCCCTAGGGCAAATTATGCACTCTTGTTTGTTTGGCGTTGATTGAAAAGATGTCTGGTTTTTGTACCAAGCCTTCTACGTTCGAAAAATTGAGTGGCCTACTCAGTACAATATAATCAAAAAGCAAACTTTCCAATACCTTGCGGTTAACAGAAGATATCCTGGTTCATTGTTTCATTCAATAAACAAAGTTCGGTTCTATGTACGTCCAGAAAAAGAACTTATCTTCTTACCAGAAAATATAAATACAACTTGGACTGGAAATATTTGGTTTCACGGTAAAAATGGCTCAATAGAAGGATTGCATAATTACTTCAGAGCTTTTCGGCTAGAAAATAGCGTACATAACTTACCTCCTCCATTTATTTTTTCATACGGAATAATGCACTACTATAATGACCTTTCTAAAGCTCGCATTTGGGCAGTTCAGAGGGACCTCCAATATGTAAGTAGTTGTCCAAACTCAGATGTTACAATTGTAAATTAAAAATAAAACCAACATTTTACTGCCTATTTCGTAATCACAATCTAATTATAGGATCGGTTCCCTAATACACTTTGAAAATTGGACCAAATTATCCTAGGAAAACATTGATTCATTTCTAAATAGCTAAATAATAAAGCTTTGCGTGCGGCACACAGGACTTCATTTCTGCTCCATACGTTGTTATCAGTTGCAACAAAACGACTCCGTGTTCGGCGCAGCGTAGGCTCTTATACATTTAGAGATTGGTTATTGTCTTTCAGCAATATTCCAATTTTCACTTCATTAACGAACTACTTCAAAGATTCAATCGTATATATGCTGTAGTAAGTGAACCAATACTTCAAATGTTAATTGACCGACTAAAGCTTTTAACCCTAAACATCAAACACAATATGCATAATAAATCCAACACGAAGCGAATACTGCTCATTACACTCAGAATTCCCAGTGAACCCCAAATAGCTATTTTATATCACTTCCCTCTTTTATAATTGATACTTGAGGGGAATTACTTTCTTTGATGCGTCATTTTGCTTTCATTCATTGTAAAAAAAACGGGCTGAAAACATGTTTATCAAGGGTCATCGTGAGTTTAACTGGTCTGATTATGTCACCGATATGTGGTTTTGTCTCAAAAGACGTTAGGCGCAATTTTAAAATCAAAATTTTTATTTTGTTCTGTATTTGTGTTCTTTACTCATTTGACCAAGCAATCAATCACGGAATGTTTGATTCAATAAATGCAGGTGGCGACCTGATTGCAGCCGTTTGATTGAATAATTGATTGACTAACTAAGAGACTGACTGGCTGACAGAATGACTGGCTGACTGACTGACTGAATATCACTGATTTACCGATCGACGGTCAGTGAGCACACCTATCATCTTCCCGTGAAAACTTCCAATTACTTTTAGTGTTTGGATCCATTATTCTGTTTCATTTTTCCAGCTTCAGTTGTACGGGGACTTTAGGAAATTGATTGTGCAACTCTTTTTCCTGTTTATTCAGTACAAACCAATTGATCTGTGTTGTAACAGATTCTATGACTGTTTTCAAGTTACTTCCAGTGAAAGTGTCAATAGAAAATGTTGTTCAGCATCCCTAGAGGCTATCAACTTATTCCATTGAAAAGAATTGCAGCCCATTCAAAAAGCTACCAAACAAAATCAAACTATTCCACACCAATACCCTCAATGAAAAAATCTCCTAGAGGTATAATTTGCTTAAATCGTAATTATCTTATTTTATTTACTCAATTAGTAGAATAAAGGCAATCATCCAACAATCTTATCATGCATCATCGAGTGGTTACATTTATCGAACGTTTTGACCAGAAAACAATCGATGTTGAGTAGGTTTCCTTCGGAAAAATAAACTGTCGTGAAAGTTGAAAAAAGAGCACTGAAATCGTGTATTGTGCTCCTGGAAGCGTTTCTTTCCTACTAGTGCCGTCTTTTATTACTCTAACTATCACATGACGGAGGTTGTAAATTTACACTCACTAAGTTAATAACAGTACGTAATTGAATAACAAAAATAAAAATCCCGGCAGGAGATGCGGTGTCTGTACCTATACTTATTATTAGCACATCAATTAATAATGTGTTTGAGGCAACTAGTTTCATCTGTACTCAGGCTCTGACGAACCAATTTCCTTCCGTGGCAATTGGGATGTCTCAGGACAACAAGCATTCGGTGGAAGTGAAAATACTTAAAGTGATTAACTGAAAATTTTCCGCTTTTCGAACCGCGAGCAAAGAGTAGTTTTGACACAAGTCATTCTTATTCAAATATGAAGATAATGGCAGTTAGTCTGTTGGGATAACACGGTATTTCCCTTGTCGAATGGGTACTGCTATCTTTTAGGTAAAACGAAACCTATTTTTCAATAAATACTAACGTAGATTAAATAATAAAGGCACAGTGAATAAGAAAGTACGTTATCATCAAGAGTTGTAAATTCAAACTTCTGAGACCTTGTTATCACAGATCTAATCAAAACTGAAGCAACGGGTCCTTACGAAACATTTGTGTGTTTGTGTAGGCAACAGCATTCATACTAGAGTTAATTTTTATCCAAATTATGACAAACAGGCCTTGATGAGTCTTTATAGCACTGATTTTCCTGATTCATTTATACTTAACATATGGAATGGTTCAGAATGTAGCGGATACTTCCATTTCGTCAGTAGTGATTGACCTAGACCATGATGAGTTAAGAGGTAACTAAAGAGAATAGAACTTTTTTCCTAAAACAAATTATTAGTGATAATAATTAAGGTGTAAATTTTGTGTGCACTAATAGTCAATTGGTCTGCATTTGTTCTTAAGGACTTTTTCGAGTCTCTTCGGCGTGGAACCCACCAACTTTGTTATGAAGTCATTTTCCATTTTGTGCTCCATTACGTGGCACACTTTTGCCTCCAATGTACAATGTACAGGTGGCACATTGATTTCTCTCTTCAAAACAAAAAAATAGATTTTCAATCATACTGATATCGGGGCTACTAGGGGAAGTTGCATGAAATTAACCCTGGATTCATGCATCTTTTCTGAAGTCTAAAAGCAAATAATAAGTGAACCAGATTCGCTAACTAAATAAATTTACAACCCGCTCGTGAAACATGAGCGTTATCCTGAAAAACGATAACTTTTCCAGACTGTTGTTTTTCATGAAATTCCGGAAACATTTGCGTCATTACTGATACAAATTTCCCACTATTCATGGTACTTTGGATTGATTTCCACCGACAAGGCTGACCATGTTTTAGCCCTGCCCAGATGAGTAATCTCGACGGGTGAGAATAAGTAAGAATAGGTAGAATAAGTCCTTTTGGGAAATTCTCACCAAAAATGAGTTTTGTGTGAGCCTTCCAAGGCTCGTCGCACACCCTGCACTCGTCGGCAAAAAATACCGATCGTCAAAATTACTTTGATTTCAAGGTTGATTTTGATTAAAGTGCCATTTCTCGAATTCAGTGATTTAGATATAAAAGATAGATTATTATTATGAAACCTTATTTAATGTCATTTCCTCGGGTTATGAAAGAATTTCATTTGGGTGTTCAGTAGAGTTGCTATGAAGAATTATATGTCGGATAGAAGAATGCCTCACAACAACCAACCGAGGTGGCAAGGGTTTATGAAAATAATTTGGTTTAATTCTTAAGTCATTCCCATTAGAAAATATTGCATTTTAAACTTGATAAAGTTTACGATTGTCATGTTAGAATACTTAATCTTAGCAGCGAAGGTCAGGCACGTTTAATTGATGCTTATGCAGACTAGAAACTACGTATATCGAAGTAGACAAGATATAAAGTATTGTCAAAACTTAAGGTATTAATATCGGTGATAAATATAATGAAACTCGGTTTATTATTGAAGAAAATATTTTAATGCATCATAATCGGCCAGTACCGTATTCTTTTTTAAATTTCAGTTTACCAAAACACACATCAAAGAAACTGAGCTCTGCACAAAACCGATCCGTCCTAGTGTGGTAAATGGGTCATTGAAAATTCTTCCGTTTACCCCGGTTCAAATTGTATCTGCCCTGAAGAGGGAGGACAACTTCTAAACAGTTGAACAAACCAGTATACAGATTTTGCATAGTTAAATACAGTGAATGACTTTGTGCAAAATGTCAGCAAAACGTTTGCAAACTTAGCAATTACTCTTTTGTATCTCTGATTCACCATTCCTGATTTTCTTCTTTGTCTGGGTGCCCTACGTTTCGCTTTATCTTTCTTTCATTTTCCAATCAAACTAGTAAACACAAAGCAGTAAGAGACGAAGATAAGTTCTGTATGGTCTAACCTCCTCTAGATTGTGATGAACGATTTGAATAGAGAACTTAAGTTCACTTTTTATTTGACCAACCTATGAAATGTTTTCATCATTTCCTTGGCATTACTCGCGGACTAGAACCCAGTCATAGAACTCGTGCCTGTTCACATGACCCAACTCGTTGTACTTATCTCGGTTGTTCAACCAACTCTGCTGCTGCTTGACAATAATGTCCTACTAAATAGCAAATAGAATTAAGAGAACCCCATTCCCAAATGCGCGCGTGCACGCATGTATATATATATATATTGATGCAAAAAGCAGATTTGGGGGAAATCGTATTTTCTTTATAATCACAAACACGACAGAAAGTGAAAGTTCTTCCCTTAGTTTTGACGTTATAAAGTGTACAACTACATTGTGGATGGCCTAGTTGACCGTATGAGTAACATCAATCTCATCCACACTCTGTGTCTGAGACAGTCAGAACATGTTGGTGTAGTATTACAATGTGATCGAAAGAGGGACATTGAACGACATACTTAACGCTGTCTTACTAATTATTTAACCATTAGCTCAGTTACTAAAAACATCGGTAATATTTGGTCGTACATTTTTCAAAAATTCAAAATAACGATTGCCAAATTTGTAGCGATCAAACCAGTTTAATTTAAGCTATTGTGGAGTCTCATTGGTGGTGTAACCGTAAGTACGTTACTGTGTTGCATACGCACACACAATGCACGGGGGAAAGGCGATTTGTTTCACATACCAAGTTTTTACTAAATCCACAAATCTAGTCCATCAATCGGGATATTTAAACGTGGTTGTTCCAGAACGCAATAAACCCGTACCCTGTGTGTTAATGGGAGATCATTAGTTCAACTTTCTGCCTGCTAATATGATCTACTTTTGTTAGTCGAGGGTTTTATTTTCAGACCAGTAATCGAGTGGTCGTGGGCAGCATCAGACTTTTCAAACACTCTAACCCAGTAACTTTTCGTTTCTCTGACACGGGTGGTAGGTTGTATTTAGAGTCAATAGGAGTGGGCTACTGTCAGTCAGATTTCTTCACTGGAACCCCCTGTGATGCATCCCTGCAAAGTATTACTGCCTTTCACGTTAAACAATAAACAACTGCCTTCTTGTTTACCAATCCCAAAGAGAGTTGAAGCAGATCAATTCTCATTGTGGTATGATGCTACCAAAGGTAGTGATGCTACTGAGTAATCACACGTACATCAATCACCTCATATTTGTCCCCAAATCCCCATNTTGTTCAAACAGTGAAATTTAAACCCGCTCAATGCTTTGTGTGATGCGGATTGCTTGCGTGACCTGCACCTTTAGAAACACAATACATCCTGTTCTGAGCTGTGGCTTAGTCAAACTAATAAATGACATGTAACGGAGACATTGAATCCGTTTATGTATGTATGCTCATTGAATTAGTTTACAGGTTACTGTGTTTGATCCCACACGGGAACAATGCGCGTTAAACAGAAAACCACTGTTGTTCATTTTCTGTTTATCTTTTTCACTCCCATCTGATCTAAACTGTGATTTCTCATGGTGCAAGTAGGAGTTGGATACATAAGATTCGAGATGCGTGACCTGTAACCGGACAGTAGTGTTATTTGTCTGATAAAGATTGATCTGAACTGTTCCGAACACAGAATAAGCCAGTGCATCAGTCTGATGGTCAAATACAACGAATGCTTTATGGTAAATATATTCCCGATTACACTTGAACTCTGCAGTGGAGAGCGTCAGTCGTGGGCATTCAGTGCCATGCTTTTACAACTTCACTTCCAGAGTATCGTAAACAGTGGTACTCGTACATCTGATTATTGTCCTTGCAACCATAGTCTGTAGGAATTCTCCATTTTACTCCTTGATGCCGCTTTCAACTCTACAATCTTTCCACTCACTTCTAGTTTATCCAAATGGAGAGCCAAAGGAGAGCAACCAAAACTACCGCACGGAAGTGCATGGTCTCTGGTTGTTCAAATTGAACTGAACTGAAATTTCGTTATTTTTTTGTGAATATTGTACGGCAGAGTCACTATTCAGGAACGGTAATTGGACCAATCAGTTGTTAACAAAGCGGGGAAGGGACACAGAATTGGGAAGATAGGTAACGACAGAAGTGGTTTGGATGAAGATCTCTGATTGACTGTAATAATTACCGCAACTGTTTGACTGCCTCGCGAAAAGGAAACTATCAACAGATCTAGTATTCTTTTACATATTGCAGGCAAAACGTGTTTTGAAAAAAACAATTTCGCATGGAATGAAGATTTATCTAATTCAAGAATTGACTTTTTGTCAATTTTGAAATTGCTTCATTCCAGCGGTACGTAAACATCCGATATGCTTTTGAGTCTGGGCTATAGTTTACCAAACTGAACTTGCAGTGATTACAATGCTATGTAGCTGTGCAAACCGGGATGAAAACGTTTCAAAATACCATGAAGAGCTATTACCTTCGATCGCGCGGACTGTCCATCTTCCACACAGTCATACAAACCGTTATTTTGCATTTTTCAATGCAATAGAAATTTCCACTTTAAACAAATGCCCTCTCTTTGTTCTACCGAAATGGTTGGTTAACAATACAATAAAATCATGTGAAATATTTTAACAAAATCCGTGAATGGACTGCAAAGAACGTGAGAAATGTAATTGTTCTGAATACCTACGGTTTTCTCACAAAACTCCTGAAGCCCTTAGGATCATGTCTGTTAGCATACTCTGTAAATAAACAGTAAGTCTAAGTGTTGCCCAATTCTATACAGATATTAGAATGAACCACTAACCACAGTCTTGAGAAGATCAAAACAGTAATACTTTGGGATAGCAACCANAGGCACCGCTTATCGATCTGTAGTCGTTCAATCGCCGATGGCTGCGGTCAATTCGGCAACAGCATCAATAAGTGGCCTTCGAATTAGTTCGCAAACCATCGAACTTCTACTTTTATTCGTGCATCCGATCACCACAATTTGAGTAACCGGTCTATCTTCCAGAAAGTACTATTGGCATGACATCGTAGTTTGTTCAAAAAAATAAACAAACAGATTACAATTTTAGTAGAATCACTGTATAACTCCAGAGCGCAGCTTATAATAATAAGCTGATTATTGGCGTACCAATGCAGTGAACACAGTACAGCCTTTGTGCTGATATGAAAAGTGTATATAGTTTTCTGGAATATCAAACCGTTTAAAGTTGACGCTGGGTTCATTCAATAACCATAGATATGTTTCAAACCGATTTCTATTATTTTATTAAACGAGAACTGGTGAATTCCTTATCGGCAATCAAAAGCATCATCTCCATATGATTTGATTATTTTGCATCAAATACTTCATTTAGGATGAAAAAATCATATCGTATTTCTGAAAGAGGTTTCTTTTATTTTTGTTCACCTTGGAACTTCTGTAACTCGTCTTCAGACGTTCGTACTGGTCAGTAGGCGGAATATTTTGGTGTCTTTAAGGAGGCTCTCAAGTCAAACCCTCAAGTTCGAAATTGCACTTCTTACACCTCAGCCCTGCCAACGATGCTGAACGCCACGAGAAAAAGGCAGTAATATTTTTGGCCCGTTTTTTGTATAAAAAGTTTAATCAATTTTTGGCGAGACTGAGCTCTGTGTATTATCTTGCGTTTTGGGTTGGGATTTTATTCCTTGGTTTACTGTATGTGCTCTGGCAGCAATAAAACTGGCGCACCCAAAGGACGGAACAGTTATTCAATGTTCGGTATCAGTCACTATTAGGTATTTCCATCGGATATATATATAAATTATATTTCGCTTATAGTGATGGTAGGTTCTTTTAATCTGGCTACAGGTAAGTATCAAAATAAAAATTTAACCAGACTTATAGCATCTATTTGGACTTTCTTTGACCTGCCTTGAAACCCTTCTCACCAAATTTCAAATAAACATCATAATTTGTCATGACTTGTTCAATCACTTGGTTTGAAACATTTTATTTAATGCAATGGCTACCCACGGTTTAGTTATGCAAATATCATTGGACAAACCCATACAACAAATACAAGCAGTAAGCAGTGCTCATGGTGTTATTGTGTTGTTGTAGTTTTTGTTGTTGTATTTTTCTGGAGTGTGGTTGTGTGAGTTAAACTACTTCAGAATAAGAGGGATGCATCTCATTTGGAATATTCGTGCAGTTGTCATAAAAAATTAACCGCGGCATCTCCCACTTTTAACCGGTGAGCATTCGAAAAGTTCTCACCCCAATGCCCAAAAAGCAGAAGCAATAAATGACTTGTAAGAATCAAATCTACGAAGTTTCTACCCCATGCGCGGTATCGCATAAAAAACATTCATTGCCTCATGATAAGTGCGGCCAGCTAACCTGAGTTGTTTCTGTTAAATAAAAAAGGAAGTGAATAAACAGGCCAAAAAAATTAACTTAAATTTTGCCCGTCAAATGCTTCCATAAACAGATGGGATCTACACCAAATAACTGTTCGCCAATA
Source organism: Echinostoma caproni (assembly GCA_900618425.1). Classification (NCBI taxonomy): domain Eukaryota; kingdom Metazoa; phylum Platyhelminthes; class Trematoda; order Plagiorchiida; family Echinostomatidae; genus Echinostoma; species Echinostoma caproni. The sequence goes on from UZAN01052361.1 coordinate 17,449, forward strand.
TTGTACTAATCTCTGTGGACATTTATATTAACTGTTACTTGACGCTGTCTATCATTTAGCCATACGCATTTATATATGTTTTTTCAACACGAATTGTCAGCTTCTGAGGACGTAGAAATCGGAATCGCAATAGCACTGCAGATAAGTCCAAACAAAATTTAAAAGGATCCGTGTTGAATGTGCAAACTTATGTTCGTTATGAGAAAGCAGACAAGTTCCAGATGAATGTTGTGATTCGGGCACCTTACCGCTTTCCAAGAAAGCTGGTAG
>UZAN01052364.1:2170-17710 GCA_900618425.1 Echinostoma caproni
AAGATCGACCACATCGCGATAATCCATAATTGGCATTCAAGATTGCCAGTAGTACAGGAGCACTCCCCTAGAATCCGACCACGCATTAGTATGCGCCAAGCTATGCATGTGCTTCGATGGGTGTTCCAAACGCACGACGGTTAGACTGTGACAAACTGTCCGATTATCTAACTGTCTTCTAAAATGCGCTAGCTGAAAAGCTAGCACCAACCCCAATCAATCAGCACTGATCGCTTATGAAGAATGCTCTGCATTGTGTTGACTAAGTTGGGTTCTTCCGATCACAGCTCCGGTTGATGCGTACAATTATTACCGATTAATCTGAAAGTTATATTACGCAGCAAGATGATTCTATGATAGCAAATTGATACCATTTTGATGTGAGGGTGGAAATTCAAAGTATGGAATGACCCGGATCCAGGGTGAAAGACTTAGGTGACCGAGGCTTTTGCGTGCGCTCCACGTACTTTCTTCGTGCTATCTGGCAAAAAAAGACACGAATTTTTGTAAANACCCTAAGAAGTATGGTTTTCGATGCTTTTTTCTAGTAGGCTAATGCTCGTACTCGACTTTGTTTTTAGTCCGGTCTCTCCTTGGGAAACCTCGTGATACGCCCGGTCGATAGTATTAGTGAACGCGTCGTTGCCCAGTCCGACCAATACTAACGACCTTGGTAGTGAAGACCTGACGCACAATCAAACGAGATGACACTCGTCTTTCATGAAACCCAAGCTGTGGAGGTTAATTATACGGGTAAACATTCCAAGCTAAGGGCATCAGGACCACAGTGTATTCAAACCAATTTCGGTAAGCACAATGTTATAATTAATTTTTACTTCTTAAAATGCTGTCATGAGCTGTGCCATTCCCTGCCCTGACAAGCCCAGCACAAAGGTGGTCAAACTAAGCTGTATTCACACGAAGGGTGAATTTTCAGCGACTTTCACGAGAATACACTGAAAGTGGAGAAAAAACGTGAAAGAGTATGAAGCAAAAACGAGTGCAGTGACCGAGACGATAGTAATGATTTAAAAATAAATCAATAAACTGACTCATGTGATGCTCCACCAAACCTGCAATTAGTACCCTGTTAAAAAGCGGGCAAGAAAGGAGAATGCTGTTTCTGTATGCGACAGTGCATGCGGGAAAGACCTTATAATGACAGCGGGTACAGGGGGTTGATATGGATTCAAGAAGTTCGTCGTGCAGGCGGTGATCTACGTTGATCAATATTCTACCGCCTACTATTTCACATGTTGATATGCTTGCACTCAATAAAATCAACCAGGACATTCCTGACTATACCACTACATCAGACAGAGTTTTATGGATCTGGAAAATGATATGAAATCCTTTTATAGTTCAGGCCTGGAAACAATGCAGTCAATAGGGGATGCATACGACCACAAATTTGAAATTACATTTGGTGTGACTAGTAATGACGAGGTCAGGCAAAGCATTCGAAGTAGTTGGAGCCAGATTTAAGGTTGAAGGGAACATCAACACATCGGGAAACAATAGGCATAAGCGATCGGGCAGGGACTAACTAAAAAAGGCGTCCAGACTGCATCGAGATTAGTGGAAAGAAACATCGTCAGCACTTACAGGCAACAATGCTGAGAGGTACAGATTGCTTGTGGACAGGGAAAAAGGAAGAGAGAACACAGCGCCCTGAAAGACAAGAGTTAACGCAAGAAGAGGACGAAGTCTTACCAACACATTAGGCAATTTGCGTCCTAAAAGATACGTAGTTTAAAAGAACGTTTAATGGCCTGGATACTAGGCTGTGAATTACAGAATATCTCTCCGGAAGCATCTCGAAGACACCAAATGTAAGTTTAATCAATTGATAAACCTACGTCTTTTATTTATCAATTAATGTATACATTACTCACGGGAAGACGGTTAATGTGATTAGGACGATACGGTTCAATAATGCGAATTAGAAAAAGACTAGAATCATGTATGCAAAACAGCTCATTGTAGCCGGTGAATAGCGCTTTGCTCGCTAACGAATGAGCCTTACTTAAGTCGCTGTTGCTCATTTGCAGCTTAATGTAGCTGATGAACATTGTGCTATTAGTTGACGACGCGCAACTTGGGTTGGACTGAGTTTCTATGCAGTATTTTCGAGCAACTTTCAAAAAAATGATTGCTCATACGGTTCAAGACCGTCGACGAATGACAGTTTGATCACCTGTGGGCATAACAGCTCAGCTTCAGTCATCAACGGAAATCTGTGATCTTAGCTAACGGACAAAAACTATAAGATAAAGACCGAACTCAGAGATCAGCAGCAGTGAATGGAATTAAGGTACAAGTAAATATCAATCGTGGCGGAATAGACTTACCATGAAACTATTCAAAGGTCGAGGAATACTATCCTTCCTTCGTTTTTTCTTCGATTCCGTAATTGTGGTGTACGGTTTCAGCGCAGCGGGACCAATAAGTCGAGCAGCGCGGTCACTGGGCCATTCACTGGGTAAAACGTGACTTTCTGTGAGATGTCGCATCCATACTTGCAAGCCGCCAGTTTTGGCTGAAGCACAGTTGGAACATTCTTGCATCCACATATTCTATTCAATGTGTGAAACTTCCGAGTTCGGCTATGTGAAAGCACTAAGGGTCGGAGGAATCACGCGCTCACCAGCGACCGAGACACATTAAGAACAATTGCAATTGCAGCGACGATCTGATCTGTGGATTATTTTTATTGCCACTACTTCTGCCTTAAAAGACGTGCGACCAATCAGAATGGAGCACTGCCTACACAAGGAGGGCAACACGGGAGGACACGACAGCCCTCGTGCAAAGAGACAACCTAAGAGGCAGTCCCAGGGTCCATTTTATAAACGACCGAGCAGGTGAGAGGACATGAGTGCGTCCGTAGGCATCGAGGGTCACTCGGCTGTCGTGGATTGGTTAGTTTCTCCCTGCCTGTCCCGGCAACGTTCGGGTGTGTATTGGTGTGTCTGTGCCCTGTTCACCCAGCCGAACGCGCGTTTTCAACCGTCACCATTGTGCTAAAGCGTCGTATGTGCGTGTGGAGAGTCGGGACACCCGCGAAGCACGATGCGCTACGTGACAAAGACAAACTCGCGCGCAAGTCCATCTACAAACCGAACTTCGTCACATGTGCCCGAAATCGCGTATGCGTGGTCTGACCGTGAAACAAGGTCAGATCACACGCATCGGCTGAGTTTAGAGTGTATCCGCAGTTGTGCGGGTCCGAGCGGGAATCTGAATGGACTGACTCAAACAGGCGCTCTACTACCTCATAGCAGACATGTAAACACTGGTTTCGACTGTTGCTACTACGTCACGTGTTTGGATGGTTTGGCGGTGGGTTTTACGCACCCAGTAGAGGCTGGTTCGGATAAAAGTTTTATTAACAGCGTCAGCTCTTTTAGGACGCGGCCATCTTGAGGTTACATCAAGCGGTAGATTTTTATCGCTTCGGAGTTTACAGCCATATGTGTATCCTGTGTTTAGTACAGTAATGGAATGTCATATGATGCAAACTTAAGCTTATTCCAGAGTAGACGGTAGCTTCAATAACCATTCGGTAGTTAGTTCAAATCCTATCGCTTCATGTATGCGAAACGAAGTAAACACAAGAACAAATCCAATTAATTATTACATAACTGTTATTTTTAAAGTTAAATATATATTTTAGTAACTTGCACCCTAAACCGATTTAAACAAAAGCTACGAAAAAGCCAAAGTTTTTAATGGGTTTCCGGAAGTATTTCGTTGCAACTCAGCTGGTACTTACTACAGAAAAAATGGATTCATCCATTAGGGAACACTGAGTCTTGGTAAAGGAGAGGGAGTAGTCTTACACCTCACCATGGTCGAACCAGGTTGACTTAAATGTCATTCTATCGGAAAAGAGTGTATTGACATCAACGAATTGCTACTGTAAGCCATGGTAACCGATTTCTTCTTTTACAGAACTGAACACCGCCTTGAAAACAGAAAAGGTTGACCAAATGACATCAGTATTTAACAATCTGTTCAAGGATACGCGGGAAAAGGTTTTTCTATTGTTATGGATAAAAGATGCTCGATCGCGGTAAAATAACTCGTATTAGTAGTAATCTGATCTCATAATATCGTGGCACTCATTGTATCGTTCTGGTGAATAAAATGGGTACACTAAATCAGCTGTGAATTATTCTTACATTTTCTGGTTTCAGTGGTACTTGTGGTATTTTTATTGTAGAGACGGCATAGAAAAAGTTAAGTGCGTGTATAATTTTTATGCGCGTCGTGTATGCGGCTGTGCAGCTATTTAACACGTGTGGTAGAGAAGGACACGGAACTTTAGCCGGTATTCGCAGACAGAAATTATATTTCCACCGAAGCGATTAGGGCCTAAATGTAGTAGTAGTAATATACTGCTCACTTGTGAGTAGTACGCAAAAGATGCGATCGGTGGTTTCTTTCAACGACCAAAAATCAACAAGACCTGTTGGAGCAAACTGCTGATATTCGGTATGGTGAATACAAGAATGAGCATCTAATGGTGACTCGTCCATAAACTATCCCGTGTGCTTGTGGGAAATCTGCAGCCCTGTTCCATATGTTGAATGAACAAAAATTTAACCATATCTCGAAAGCTATTGGCAATAAACAACTATCCTTGTGCAATTATAACAGTAGTAGTAGTAGTAATAATAATAATAATAATAATGATAGTAATAATGATAATAATACGCACGAAACCAAACCACGCAATGGGAATCACAGGACACGAATCAAGGATCAGCTATCACGGACTGGATCACGGAAGCACTGGACCGCAATGGTACGAGTTCGCACGTGATCGAGACGCGAGGAAAAGGCCACAAGACTGGTAACCCGTAGTTCGTTTATTGGAAGAAATGAGCGCGATTAAAACATATGTACAAAAGAAGATCATTGGTTATCTAAGCTTCCACCAATTATGTTGCAGTATTGCTTGCATAATTCTGCTTCTGTCTGGACTGCACTGTCTCGAACTGGCTGGCACGTTCCACAATTGGCATCGTCCTGTAGGCCTGGATCACCATACAAAACAATCATCCGAAGAACATTTATAAATGTAACAAGATTGGCCTTTAATTCATAGTTTCTGCTCCTACGCCTCTCCACTAGTATTCATACCCCAATCACATTGCATTTGGCTAGATTGATATTCAAATCCCATGCAGCCCTTAGCAAATTATTGTCTCTTTGTGACAGATTGTCCGTATGATATTGGTGTTAGAATCAAAAATGATAATGTACAACAGATGATTGAGTGCGAAAAGGTTTCTGAGAGGAATCTAATTCAATTTGCAGAACTGCTACGACAATCTGTATCAGAATCGTGAATGGAATTCATTCTCAAAATACCACCAAAGTGATGGTGGTGGTGCTTCGAATGTATAACTTTCAAAAAAATATGAAAGTAACATACTCAATTGATCACCAAACCTGTGGTGATCCTAGCCTACGAAATAATGCCGGCTACGGTGCGATGCATTAAATTTTTCGGGCAACAAAGTATAGAGCAATAGTAACGTAAAATTAGAAGCCGTGCTTTTCAAGTGGAAGCTGTACGACGTCAATCATGCAAACAGGCGAGACCCTATTTGAACAAACATTTCTTCGCACATATTATTTAATCTCAATGATTTTCTTCAATAAAGGTACTACTAGTCCGGTGGCCATTTTATGCACCCTGGTGACGGGAGACTCCAGCCTAGGATCGCTAATGCGATTGCTGGGGTCATTAACGACTGTGATTCGCGATTTGTGATTCTTCCATATTCCGAGTACTACAGAACCACAACCTTTAATGCACACTGATTTTCGCGTTGCGACCTATCCGGTGATAATGACGTAAGTAAACAACTGTCTATGACTGGTAAAAAGTAGGAACTCTCTGGGTTCCAAGTTAGGTTTAGTTCGTCAAACACCACAAGCGCATTTGCTCACGTTCGGTTCGCTCAATAACGGTGTTGTAAAAGGTGTGATAATATAACTACATGAACGTATCCTCATACTGCAAGTTTAGAGGAATTGTGTCCGGGTTCTTTTATTGACGGTCCAAACAGGATGAACCCCTTTAGCCCCATTCAAACGGGCTAGCTCGGGCATTTTCAGAATCCTCATGTCATAAACCTAGTCAAATGCGAACCGTGCACTTGGTGCAACGTCCGTTCCGCTAACCATTGCAGCTACCAGCATTAACAAACATCCTTGGTGCGTGGCATACTGTGTTCGTGTGCGCACGTTTGTGATTAACTTAAGAGAAACCTGGTTGACGGGAATACATGGCAGTGCTATGTCTAATCTCCTGCCCGAACTATGCTCTCCTGTCTACAGTCCTGTATGTCGCATCACTAACACCAACTCATCACTTTCAGAAGGGCAACAGTTTTACGCAGCCATGTGTGATGATGGTAAGAGTCTTTCAAATGTTAATTTTTTGACACCAAAAGGAAGATCTATGCTCGCCAACTAATTGGAACCAGGCTAATATGGACGAGCTATCTATCCGTCTACGATGTCCAACGTATTTGCCTTAAATAGCATCTTCCATCTGCTATTCCCAGGCGGTCCCGTGTCCATCATATCTTTTCGGTTCACAAAATTTTCTTTTATCAGGTCAATGAACCTGATGGTGTTCGGTCATGACCTCGAAGACATTTGTTGTTCTTTTTTAGACCACTGACTGAGGGTTTCGTGGATAACCCAAACGTTTTGTCTCCGATCTCTGTGGTTCGCTTCGCAGTTTCTGTTGCTCCCTTCCCTCCTCCCTTCGCCAACCACCACCGATGCTCTCTCTTCATCCATATACGTCAATATTCGACAAACTGGGTCGTTCAAAGATTTAGTGGAACTGTGTTTGTTCCACTTCACTTACTCTGATTTCCTGTGCAGACGGTTAATACTGGGACGGACCACATGACTCGTGCGTTACAGATCCGGGACTATCATATGTCCTGATGCTGGGATGCTCTTACAGAGCATTTCTCAACCGAATGCTTGTGAGAATCTCGCCAAAATGACCCGAACTCCTGTGGCGATTTAGGGAGAGCGATTAAACACACACACACACATACAGAGAGAGAGAGCTAGCTACATATGGATACAATAGCACATGACATGCATACCTGCTACGACCACATGATGCTCGTCCGTGCGGAAATCGGGTCGACTTGAGAGAATGAATGCGAGAGGTGGTGTTGCAGTTCGTCATGAGAACGAGGGAGAGAGTTTGGCTGAGGATAAACATGTCCGGGGATAGCAGCCGATGCCATACTTAAATGCATTCAACTAATGGGGAGTGAACGATCTCCCAAGCAGTGAAACCTACACCGAAGATCATCAACAGTGTCTGGTGCCTGTGAAAAACCGAATGGGCTAATCCAAACATTCACCATTTCAATTCACCGTATAAACTTTGAATATTCCCATGATAGAATTCAGCAAACTAGTCGATGAACGAATAATTGTTTTCGGATATTCCTAGTCATGTCATATAGTGGGAAAATGCTTACATAATGAGAGTCATTAGCTCTACTTAAGATGACCAATCGGAGGCAGAGAGTAAAGGATGTGTTTGTGTATGTGTCTGTGTGTAAGAATGTTTAGGTTGTTAGCTGAATTGACCTCTCCTCACTTTGATCAATTGACACGTCATGTTTGTATTCGTTTTTACACCCGGCCAGAGCAACTGAAGCGCTTGAATCAATCATTTTTTGGGCAAAGATTGGGGCCAAGTAAGCGAATGGCCATGACTTGTGTCTAAACTCGGGCTGCCCTCAATCGATTGAGTGGGATGCGATAAACAATATTGAGAGCTTTCTCTGGTCCGATCTTGTGCCCAGTGTAGACGAGATGACCCAAAATCGCGCATGAGATGCAGCCGGCTCTTTTCCGACCATCGCGAGTGGTGCTCCATAGCACGTTGGTAAAAACGCCTTACTGTCTTTTGATTTCCCTCAAGGCGTTTTTATGCTGACGCGTAGGCGGCCCTCGGTACTTATTGCAGACTGTCATAGGTAGACTTAAACATTTCCAAATCGTCGTCTTCATTAGGTATCCGATCCTGCGATTAACCCTTCAGACTTTTGAATTATACCTACAAATTGATTAGATTATCTACCTTTAGGGATAGGGCATTAAAAATTCCCTCCCAGAGAAAGCGTCAGCATTTAAGCTCTTAGAGGGGACAGAAAGAACACTAATATGCTGCTCAAATCAGACAAGACACCGGAGTGGTTATTATGAACAAAGATGATTGTGTTCAAAAGTTTTCTGAAATAATTTCGGAAGGAAAACATCATCCGTGTCCCTATTCATAATGATCCCAATTAACGGGGGCTCACACAAAGAGCGTCTAGCACAGTCACTGTGAGAGGCTGTAAATTCCATTTTCCCCACAGCCAAACTTAAAACAATGTTCCCCACATCACCGATGTTACTTATGTAAGTGAAAGGCAAACTGCCGAAACTGATCTCACATGATTCTTGTCAGTGCGTCCGTGGCTCATATTGCATAAACCGCACGGCACGCCGCTTGTCTCAACGCGTTAAGGAGCACCACTCGTGATGCTTAAGTCAGGGAAAAATCGGCTGCATCTCAAACGCGAACCGGGGTCATTGTTTATCGTGCTTGTGTGTGTTAGCTGTTCTGTCGCACATTACTAGCACCCCAGCAGCTTATCCAAAAAATAAAAAGTAGCTGTAATTTTAAAAGTTCCTGAATCAAGGAATGCATCGATTTAGCTTTGACTCAACTAGTTAAGAAACTGAAAACACAGTCTTCACGTCACAAATTTCAATATAGAAGTCAGAAACATTAGTTTGCACAATGGTCCATGGTCATTTCACTGCATCTGTACACGCGCATACTGCGGTCAAAATGAGTTTGATGATCAGTGCGATAATAACCGAGATCGCTAATCAGAGCGGACAAGACGACACACTGACACAAAGAACGGGAGAGGTTAGGGGTTAGTCACCAAGGCAAAGCTAATTTGTCCAGCCATTCACGTTGTTTGCGTAGATCGGGTTTGAGAGTATGAATGGCAAGAGCCTCGGAAAAGTTCAGTAACTTTGTATTTGTTGTGTTGTAGATGCGTGGGTTGGAGTGACACAATGTTTTTGTTATTGAATATTTAGGTCTTTTCTGACCATTCTATGACGTAACGGCTTCATATTTGTCGTCCATCGCTTTCTGAAGTCACATCCGGATGGGTTTGATCAGTCGGTCACGTAACTACCTATCTTTCCTGCCTATATAGATGGCGGAGCATCCAGAATTGAATTGGTAAAATGCAGTTGGACTTGGCGGATTGATGCAATGGTTCTTTCACCGATGTGGTTTGTAGTCGGGTAGTAGTGTAGACAATGACCGGGTCAAATATGCAATGGATGGGCTTAACGGTAGAGTTCAACCGCCTGCTGACTAATTCATTCACATCATCGCCTTCGTATAGTGATTTCGTTAAAAGGCTCTTTGATTGACTGCGCTACATTTCCTCCTTTCGGAATTATTTTTGCTTGAGGTGAATACTACATACTGACCGTCCGAAAGGCTTTTTCTCGGCGACAGTTTATCAGTTTCAAGCATGATTTGCTCAATAATGTGCCTCTTGCGTCCTCCTCCGTTCATTTTCAGATCCCTACCCAATGAATTGTGTTGGATCGATGGAATAGGTTTACTCCGTCTTCCTTGATGTGACTGATAACGAATAGGTCATCAACATCGGGGCATCTGTCTGTTAAATATTTCTATGGGTCAGCAATTTATTCATCTCAAAGCTGTCCGTGACATTACGACGAGCCACTGAATCTCTCACCGGTACCAGAACTGTAGCTAACCTCGTTGCCAGTGCATTTTGGGGTGAATTGATCATGCTCAGAATGGATCGTAATGGAACGTCTTCTTTAACCAACTTCGGTAAACTGTACATCTGTGATGTTTGCGTTCCCCTGGGGTGCAAACACTTCGCTAGTGATTCTTGTGTGAGATTCAACGGAGTTAGAGTTTTTGGTCTAGCACATATTTTCTTCTCTGATTCACATAGGTCGTTTGGAGTATTGTCGAGCTTAAGCTTGGTTTCGTCCCGTAAAATGTGCATCACCTTTCCTTTATAGTGTAACTTATCCATCACTACTACACCGAAACCCTTGTTGGGGCGCATCACTAGAACAAATTGATTAGCCTTCCGTTTCATTGATCCTTGGATATCAGTAAGGGGTTCTGTTTCGGGTTTGTAATTCGCCATGATAAAATACTAATTCACAGTTCATCAGACAAAAAAATCGCAAGCCATCCACATTTAAATGCATTCAAACGGATTCCTTTATGTTCATTCATTTATGTTCCTCGTTCGCTTCAAACATGCACTCACCTTACTGATACGTGTGTTTCTCCTAATTGATGCATTTACACGACTTTCTCTTGTCCTTCAAGTCTTCAAGTTATAAAAACGCTGAGTAACTCACTAGTATACCCGGAATCAATGTAAAATCACCAATTACAACACCCACCGAAAAGAACCAGAGTCACGTGATTTAGTTTCATGAAGTAAACGAAGAAAGACGAACACTGAGCTAAGCAGAGAAGAGCCGAAGCGTGCAAATTGTTGTGCCCTTCGTGTTGCACATACCATTAATTCACGTATATGATTGACTAGACCAAAATTTCCCTGGAAGAACACGACCAGTCTCGCGGTTCTTGCCGCTCGCTAGACATGCGTACCCGGTAGTCTTTAATCAGTTCATCCATGTACTTGTATTTTCGTCACAACAACCTTGTTTGGATAGACAGCTCTTTCAGAGCCAGTTTGAAGAATCAATCAATTCGATGTTTTGTAGGTGGGTTGGATGCCACTAACCGCAACAAACGTGACTTGAGCGTCTATATAGAATATCTCATAATAAGTAGTAAATGATTGACTAGATATAATTAAAATGGGTGATCACGACTCTCAAGTCCGTCCATACACCCTCCTGAATCGTTGGGGGCTGCGGTGGGGTGAGTCGGCCGATTTGTTTTGACTTTTCGCTGAGTGTGAAAAACAAGTCACAGTTGTCAGTCGTCGGGAGATGGACCCAACGGACAATGACAAAACACATTTGGTCTGGTTGAACGCTTCGGGTGTGAGTTTTCGGGTATCATGCGAATAATTCAAACGACTCAATCCGGCAAAGGATAAACTGGCCGCTTCAACTTCGAAAAATGGATAATTCCTCAAGTTTTTCCAATAATGTAGAACAAACACATTAAAAGAAACAGCTACATTTTTCAGCCTAATGCCTAAACCGACGGTTTGCTAATTTTTTGTAGACAGCACTTATACTGTGGTATCATGAAACAATGTGTGAAACAGTTGCCCAGAGGAGGATTTCTATCTTAACACGTATGATACGTTTACCCAATTGGTTTAACTACTGAGTGTTCATCCACAATATAGTCAGAAAACGACAGGAGTTTATCTCGGAACCGATCTGGACGTTTGCTGACGAGCAATTTCACACTATTTATCAACTGCGCCATAGTCACCGCCTTCTCCTTCAAACCATTTGTTCTATCCGGTTTGAACAAAAAGCTCTTTGCATTTTATGCAATTGAACCGAACTGCTTTATGCTCTGTCAGAAATAAAACGTTTGAATTCTTCGCATGTTTCCTGAAAACGCACACCCTATATGTTTTGTCATTGTCCGTTAGATCCGTCTCCCGACGGCTGACAACTATGACTTGTTTTTCACACGCAGCGAAAAGTCAAAACAAATCGGCCGACTCAGCCCACCACAACCCCCAAACGATTCAGGAGGGTGTATGGACGAACTTGAGAGTTGTGATCATCCATTACAATTTGGCATACAGTCAATCACCTACTGTCTCACCCCTAGGGAATTCGAAACAGTGAGTAGATTCCAGGGCTGAGACATAGCATTTTAGTCAGTAGTAGATGCTATTAAGTAATATGAAAAATGGATTGGGAGTTTTTTGCAAAAATGAACCGGATCGATGAAAAGTTTGTTAGTTCTGATACTTATTCCCATGTTTATCACAATGTATTGTTTGTTTATAATGAAATTTACATATACCATCATGCGCACCCTTTATGAATCGAACAAATATAAATCGTTTTGTAATAATCGTAGTAGAAGTATTACACACGGAACTCGGAACACGAACCACACAATAGGAATCATAGGACACGAACCAAGAATCAGCTATCACGGACTGGATCACGGAAGCACTGGATCGCAATGACACTAGCACGCAATGTCCCACGTAACTGAGACGCAAGGAAAAGGCCACAAGACTGGTAACTCGTAGTTCGTTCGTTGGAAGAAATGAGCGCGATTAAATCATGTGTACAAAAGAAGATCATTGGTTATCCAGGCTACCCCCAATCGCATTCCAGCATTGCTTGCATAATTCTGCTTCTGTCTGGACTGCACTGTCTCGGATTGGCTGGCACGATCTGTCTATCGTATGCAGTCAAAAACAGTGACACGTACGCTCGTCATTGACGTCACCTTTGACATTTGATTGATCGCAGATGTCCCAAAACTGTAACCCGTCGCTCCAGGACAAGCGTCATCTCGTAGGCCTGGGTCATCACAATCATCCACGGATAACCAAGCCAAAATGTTGAAGCATTCGCTGCTCACACATTGTCCTGACTACGTCATTGACGTCAGTGATTCACTGGGTGCATGGTATGTAAAAACACCGTACCAGATCAGGCGTGTTCGTTCGCGGCATTCATTAAAGTGTTGGAGTTTGCACGAGATGTCGGCTATGGTTTGATTTGCGCATGTGAAGCGATAAATTAAGCCACTTTACCATTTGCCTCTGAGTTTGTGTGCAGGCGAGTAATTGTATGTGCGATCAAACACTGACCTGCTGACGAGTAATTATCGCATACCTTGCGAGTCTTTCCTTGTATCATCTCTACATGATTGTTGCATAATTTAAATGTGGTTCCCGTCTGTCTATCTATGAAGAGCTGGACCCGGAAAAGATTATTCTTGAAATGCCGATTGCCACTCCTTGTGCAGCTTGCGATCAGAGGATTCGCTCATGCACAGTGGTGACGACAATTCAGGTGTGTTGTCATTGTGGTGGTAGCAGTGGTTTACAGCACACAATATTATACATCAACCAATATCGGAGTAGAGGAAGAAGAGAAATTAGGTCGAAGGTTGCAGATTTCCATGAAAAATCGATTAATAATAATAAGTTAGGTACGTTGCTCGCATCCCTCATTGCAGTAGTAGGTGGTCACCAAGCTGCAGTGAGCCTTTCCAGTCCACTACCCGAGTGGTGTGCACGTGGTTTGAACCGCGTAAAACATGACATACGTGCACCAGTGGTTTACACATCTCACTCACAAGACAAAAACGAAAAAACGTTGAGTATTAGTTGGGTTGAAATGACATGGAATGGACTCTAGACAATNCTCAGTCCACCCAGGATCTCAAGCGCACAGTAGAGTTCAAAAGGTTCAACTGAACAAGCTCTGAAAACGTTACTCTTCCACAGTTTTTAACCAAGCTCCCATATCGGGAGCGAAGACAATCATTACACTCGAAACATAAACGGGGTAAAATGTGTTATTCGGGTTTGAAGACGACGGAGAATAACAGGTGCTTATGTATCAAACCATATTCCTGTAAATAGGTCTCAGTCAAAAAAGGGCAGACATTCAGAGACTCAGTCGGTCTGTCGATGAGTCAGCCAGCCAGCCAGTCTGTCAGTCAGTCAGTCAGTCAGTCAAAGAAAACACGTGCCTTATGTGTTGGTAGTACACCAACGGGTCCTCAGTCCGGTTCTTCTCCGCAGCGTAATAGCGGTTCATCGCCTTCTCGCGATCACCCTCCTTTGAAGACTTTCAAAAAAGCTTTCAAATTCTCATAATTCAGGGCTTGGTTGCTTTCTAAATTCAAATCGTAAGCTGCCCTCGCTCGTCCGGAAAGCAGTGCGCCCAACGCCGTGACCAGGTGCGCACTCCCTTTGATACCGTTGCACGATGCGATCAATGCAAAATCGCGAATCCACTTCTCCACATCTCCGTCTGCAAACGCGTTTGGCCAAGGTACCTTCACTGCGTTGTGCTGATGTGGGCGACGGTACCACTGTAATGAGAAGGCGGTCTGGTTGGAAGAACGTCTATTAATCCGATTCAAAAGAAAACAGTGTGTGCGTTCGATTATATACAGTCAATTCTCAACCGCGCGGCGGGATGATTCATGCCTCTTTCTGTGGGTCATTCCTTGTTGGTTTTGGTCCGCACTTGGCACGTACGTTGCCTCTTCTTCCACGTGCCATTCCAACTGGTTTGACCCGATCGCGGCGCGAGATGCGTTGATCGACAGCTCCGACGTTGTATAATTCGGTGGATATCTTTCCCGTTAGCTGCGGATTGTCTGTCGGGCTGTAATTGTCGATTCGCTCGTTTCGGGTGGTAGTCAACATTGTCTCGCAGGGCGATTCCCGCCGCTGTGTCTGCGGGTCTGGTCGGATGAGCCCCATTCTTGATTCGGTCGCTAGCCCGGACTCTCTTTCTACTGCCTTCCATCACAATATGTGTTTGTCCACTAATCCGATCATCGAGATTACTCTTGAAACGGTGTGTGGGGGGTGGGCCAGGGAAGCTTGAGCGCTTGCACAAATTGTTTTGGGCACACAGACGAATATCCAGTACTTCTGCTGTGGCCAGCATCCGACAGCGAACCTGCCTCGATAATCCCCCACTAACTTTATACAGTGGGCGGAAAGGCTCGGTCACGTTCAAAATTTGCTTTGTTTCAGCTAGGTGTAAAACCACTGCATCAGGGAGTGACTTAATGGTTCCGGAGTTCACCCACGCAGGATGGTGTTCACGAATCCGTTCGGACAATTGCCTGACTGTGCGGCCTTTGCAAGTTGTTCCACAGGAACAAGTAAATGAGTATACACAGAATGAGACCGCAGAGTCTGCAACTTTGTCTTTCAGTCGCAACCACACAATTGGCTTGGACGCGAACCACACGTGAAGCTTGGATGCATAGAAAGTCATGTCGATTGCGTCGGATAATCTTCTTTGCATGGTCCCAGCTGATGTGTCTCCTTTGAACGGCAAAGAAATACACGTATTTTTTCTTGACCTCAATGTTTTGCAAACAGATTTCCGTGAACTGATTCGTTCTATTGACTAAACGCTCCGGATACCCGTTAAATACAAAGATCGACTTTATAGCACGGTGCTCTTCCAGCGTGTCCTCACTGGAGATCTTTCTTGCCCTGTCCTCCAGCCAACGAACCGTGTTCCTTTTTACCTTAAGCAGAACAAAGCTTTGGAAATGGACGATTTGGTCTTTCCAAGTTGCCTTTCTATGCACTGAACGATGCCCCGAACCATCTGATAGACGAGTGATGTGGACATTTAGAAACCACAATTTGTTGCTACGCTCCTGTAATGGTAATGGAGGTAGTAGTGGTGAAGTTACGCACAGAATTCAGGACACGAACTACGCAATAGGAATCACGGAACACGAAT
>UZAN01052365.1:0-17708 GCA_900618425.1 Echinostoma caproni
GAAAATGACCTCTTCGGTTTGCCTATGTGTGACGCTAGTTAGGTAGACTGTGACGGCAAATATCGCCCACTCACATATTTAGGCTGGTGAAAATACCACATTCATGAGAAATCAGTCGAAAACTCGTTTTCAGCTGATAGTTCAACGAACATATTGCGTGTCAGTACTCCCTGGGACGGGAACAAGGGAACGTCCACCGTCGGAGTAAGTAGAGTTATACACAGAAGTGTTTTATTTTTGTTCCAAAATACCGATCGATGAGCGGCACAAAAGAAGAAGTATTTTTGTTTTCCGTTGGTTGATAGTCACACAAAATTTGTTTTGTTCTACGACAGAGATTAGGCTTCATTCCCAGATAGCATTCAAGCCCTAAAGTACGGTCTACCTCGGTTAATCCAAGTTGCAGGTTTATTTAAGCAAGCATCAAATGTGTGTTCAGACTGTAAGGCGATTATTTTGTAGTCTGACCCATGGGTGTTAAACCTTGAATTAATTAAAGTTGCTGCATTAGTTGTGTACTAGATGGTGGCTGGCCGAAGCAAAATTACCTAAAGAGTTCCTGCTCATTTTATTTTCAGTTTAACAACCACAGATCTCTAAAACACGTGATACGGATGAACAAGTTAATTTCTCAAATTTTAGGCGCATTTCCTTGTTATTCTGGGAATAATTTAAAATCAAAGCCTAATACAGTTCAAGATATACCATAACAAACGCGAACTATGGTGTGTTGTTTCAGTTTGACTATGTCAGAAGTGCTCATCTTTCCTCATTATAGTTGAGATAACCAAATAGTTTCTCTCCAGTATTCAAAGGAAAAGTGCCTGATAAACCGTGTTGTTTTCAACGAAGCATGCTAAACATGTCCTATCTCAATTTGATCATGATGAAAGAATAAGAGATACAGGGACCATTCTGAATGTTATTGGTGTTCAATTACCTTTCAAAAAAAGGAAGCCAAAGTTGTGGAGAGAAGGCAATCGGGTTCGGTAACTAGAAGATTCCGCTCGTTAGAACTCCAAATCCTATCCTTATCTCAACCGATCCTTTCAGATGGAGAAACAAGGTGCCATATGCC
Source organism: Echinostoma caproni (assembly GCA_900618425.1). Taxonomy (NCBI): domain Eukaryota; kingdom Metazoa; phylum Platyhelminthes; class Trematoda; order Plagiorchiida; family Echinostomatidae; genus Echinostoma; species Echinostoma caproni. Next base: position 1,079 of record UZAN01052365.1, read on the forward strand.
GCAATCTCATTCCTACTATACTCTGTTCATCTTTCCTGTGGGTAGATGATACATCGACTGATTCGGGACCAAGTGCTCCCCTGATTGCGTTCCCGTATACCACCCGAGTTGATTGAACTACGCGGCCATTAGGATAATTACGAGCTCGCTGTGTTTACAGTTCGTTGAGTCTTACCACTCAGGGGACAGGATTAACGCGAATTGGTTGGATAATGGTCAGGGAGGTGCTTCAACTACCACAGAGAGAGAATTATTGGCCTCCACATACTGCGGTCTGTGTGCCCCGAAACGATTTGTGTAATCACTGAAACTCCTCTTCATCGTAAACCATACTTTTGCCATGCACGGGGATATTGAAAAATGGGGAGCAAAGACACATACACACACAAACACGACCGATGGCAGGCCTGAATCGGTTTCCCCTCTGGTAAGATTGTGCACGATAAATGTTGCGCATTGTCTCGCTGAAAGATTACGGAAAACGAGCTCATTTGACAAGTTGGTTTCTCACAACAGATTCTGTGGCATTTTTCAAACGTTTATCATAGTGGCGTCCGAAGCTACCTCGAAATTAACATTCACCAGAACTGGTTTCCTGGTTGCCTCGTCTTTCATCAAGGCAGGACTCTTATATTACGCTCAGGTTATGTTAGTTCGCAGTGATTTCATTGAAGAAGATATTTATGGTATTTGCCTTACTCGTCAGTAATGGTTAATTATGCAACCAATTATTTTCGAGTAGGTTACATGATTTTTTTTAAAGTGTTCATATTGTATATATTATATCAAAGCCATTGCAGTTAATTAAAGTGAAGGGTGGTTTTGTTTAGCACAAAAGTCAAACCTCTCTTACTATTTATTATATGGAATTCTCTGTACACAAAAAGATTTTCACTTGTCTGGAAATTATTGGGACTTAAGTGTTACACACGAATGGAGTCTTTTTATAAAACTAAACATCAATTACGTGGATAGATTTCTCTTCATAAACTATCAGATAATCAATACTTCCCGACAACCTGCAGTGCGATCGATTGTGTGTGAATCAAACGTTTTATGAACAAAAGTAACAACTACGTGATTTTCGTGTGGTCATTGACGTTTCTGGGGTAAAGAACCAAAATACGGGACGCAAAGTAAAAATACTTTAATTTCTTTATCTCAGTTTTCTTCACCAATTAAAGTTCGTGTGCTAAACCCAACTGATCGGAAAGCTGACATATGAAAGGTATACTGGAAAATTGCATGAAATAGACAAGGTATCCATTAGTAAGTAACTGATAAATGTGAAATAAATGTACAGTGGCGCCAATCCCAGTAGTGGGAGACCAGTGAACGAACTGCTGATTTGAGGAATTTTTCCATCGTAGAACTGCTTCATAATATGACCTTGTGTCTGTGCGGAATGATTTATACGAAGAACTGAAGGTAAACCAAATTGAATATTTGTTCATCTTGTAGGCAGTCAATGTTCTACTCGGAGATTGATGTTGACAGTTATTCAAAACTGTTGCTGATTTAATTATTGGAATCATTATTTTCATTTATTTTAGCTCTTCCCGCACACGCACAGTCAATACTCGACATCCCATAGAAGTCGCAATGAACATACACTCGGGATAAAATAAAATGAAATTCTATAGCAACAAGAGATACTTGCTCATTATGGACTGGGGGAGGACAATTCCAATGTTTTGATCATACGTCGTTTTTGATTAAGCGGTTCTGTAAAATTCCTTCCGAGTCCCCTCCCGATTTGTTAAAACAATATAATTTATGGCAAAATGAAAGATAAATTTTGCAGTTTCAATAACCACTTGCTTGTGAGAATCATTTTTTGCTTGAAAATTGAATTTCACATTAACGATTGGTTAAATGAATAGAAAACAACAATTTCATTCATTCAATCTAAAAACTACTTTTATTAAGATTTGACAAAAAACGTTTTCAAAAGTATATTTCTTTCACCATATCCGTGTACGAACGTTCGGATTTGGCACAAAGAGAGAAAACCTAAAACAGAGAAGACGTTTCCACGATGTTGGAAGACCCTTTTCAAGTCAATAACAACCAAACATTAAACACTAAATCTAAGAGAGAAACCGTATCAAATGTAAGAGATTTTGATTGGTTCGGGGAAAGAAAAGCTGTTTGTGTGTGCATGCTTGTGGTAATAAATGAGATTTTAGAAGTTGTGAATAAAGAAGATATAAAAGGACCAAGGGTGACATCATAAGTGACTGGAGGTTAGTCCCTGAGGATTTTGTGGTGTGCCAAGATTTAATGTTGTGTCGGCGTATATGAGTGGAGGACGATGCATGATTTCTTCAAAAATATCCGTTCCAAATTCTGATCTTACACAGTGATTTTTCCTTCAATTCTCAGACATTTAAACTCACAATTAGCTTATCGCAAACAACGTCCTATCTTCGACGCTTTTGCGTACTCTGTGACTCACTTATGCTATCCATAGACAGGAATTCGTGTGTTTCCTCAATTACAGTAGTGTAGACAGGGGCAGGTTTTTGTCTCTATTCTATGGTACTGGATTGTTAATTACTGCCCTGTCTCTAATCCAAGATTATTTTGTTGGTAGAACCCACTTCACGACGTTTGTTGGAAAAAAAATTCTGACGTGCTACCTATTGATTAAGGGGTGTTCCAAAGATCAACACTGTCCCGTTTTCCTTTTTCCTTCTATATTCAGAACCAATCCACTGACAAGGATGGTCTTCTTGTTTATTATACTAATGATGTCTCTGTGGGTTCCAAATTCCGAGGCAATTTCCGTTTCTCTCAGCTTTGAACCAATTTTCTGCCTTAGAACTACGGTTTTTGTATTCCAAATGGTCCAGTAACTGCTCTGAATGCAAGGATGTCACCTCGCTAGGTAAAAAAGAACGATTATATTCTTTTGAAAAACATTAGTTCTGCACTCTATGTCGGTAACCAGCCTGTTCCCTCAGTAAGTCCACTGCTATGTGCCAGGATTTCTGATTGACTTCAAAGTTCGACTGTATTTTAAAAATATTTGACAATTGTTTCTTTAGTTCCCGATCGTTCCGAAGTATTTATTGCTTAAGCAGTGTTCTCTGTTTAAACGTGCTAAACTATATCACTGATCATCACTTTACCTCTTACGAAAACGTCTGCAACCATATTCGATTAGACATTACAGAACTTATCCACGTTACACTTTCATAACTAGGAGTCATTAAACAAACATACTCATGCCACTCTCTATCATTTATCCGTTATCTCACATATTTGGAGATTTTGGCACAAAGAGAATTCACCAGAGACAAACTTTTAAATATCCCAAGTAAATGATATCTGGTTAGACGGTGAGTGTTTGAATGAGCTTATTTGGTTTTTCACTGGCAGTAGATTGTATGCTCCTTTCAACTACTCCTTCGGTTATTACTTTTATTTGATAAGCTGAAAATGATTGGGGCTGTATTCAGTTGAAGACGTTCAGGGAACCGTGTGAACAGTTCTACGACTTGAACACTTGTTATACGGACCCATTAGTTGGTAGCCATCAGAGCTAGTACAGAGCTAGTAAAACGACTGTTCTATAGCTGTTGAAATGTGGTATCCAAAGGAATTATATCACCTATGGGAATCTTTACGATAACCGATAAACAGAACTGGATAACTGTTCCGTCTTGTTTATGACCCATCATCGGAGCATACTTTTTGTGTCCCTATCAGGAATTGAATCGTGAACCTGCTGACAAATCACAAATAAGACAAAACAGCTGCCCGATGCTTTCTGTCGGTAATCACAAACATTTCCATTGCATTTAGACGATATCAATATTGTGTTGATTGTAAAAATTAATCACGCCTTACGTTTTGTTCCGGTTCGGTTCGATTAACTGTGCGCCCATGTGACCCATTACACAGATGACCTTCGAATGCACGTTGCCCTTCATCAGGCCCCGACGACATACCTTGTACTTTGTTGTTATTGTTCACATACCGCTTCTAAGCGTTCCTCGTCCCATTCATTTGTGCGTCTTATACCCTTATCGTCCTTGAACTTTCCTTGTTTCAAGCTTCCCAATCTCGTGCGTAATTACATAAGAACTAGATCCGTCCCCCCACCCAGGTCTGGTTCTAGATCAATGACATCCCGTCCACTTTATTTGATCTTCAAATTTGATCGTTCGATTCATTTACATATCGGACTGCTTTATTCCATAGGATCCTCGCATTGACCAATGACTGCGCTTCATTGTCGAGCATTTGCGGTTGGTGTCCCTTGGTATCCTTGAAATTGCCCCGTTTCTGTGTATTGTTTGCATTCCTTTTGGTGACCGTTCCATCATGACCTGCTTTGTATCTTGTTCTTGTACCGTGGAGACCTGATTGGCCCACAATTTGATGTATGGTGCTTGATTTTGTACATATTTGCCTGCTTATAGTACACGTAGGTTATGGACTTCTCGTTATCTGGAATCGGACTTGGGGTTCGTATCCACGAGTCACTCAACCATTAGTACAATATCTATCTTCACAGTTTTACGCCACCTTGCTCCGGAATCTATCACGTTGCGCTTCACCTTGGGAATATGTTGTGTGTAAAGCAAATGAAGTGTGAACTAAAAAAGCTAGAAAGCAGAGGACAGCAAATAAACACGGCGAGAGACAGTAAATGGTCGAAGACCCCCGCAAGATGGACTTAGAAGCGGGATATCTGTGGCTTTCTCTCGACGGTGGGAGAAGTCTTCGCACTTCATTGGACAGCTGCCACCCGCCCAAGCTGGGAAGCCCCCAGCCAATAAGGTGCTGTCCCGTCCACATTCCGCTTGTCTCATCGGATGCATGAGGCTAAGGGTCTATCCCGAAAAGCGGACCGATAATAAGCGCACCAGCGAACAGAACAACTAATCGAAATCCAAGGGCCTTGCCTGACAGGTCTCCAGAAGCTCCAACANACACGGGTGCTTCGTTCACGCTCTCGGGTTAGATTGACGCCCACTGCCTTGCGGGTCAGGCTTTTGAGTCAAAGGCTCCGGTTAGGGTTCTCAAAGAAAAATACCTTCGTCGGTGTGGGTTACTGTGAAGTATGTCGTGCTCTAAAGTCTTAGGCACCCATTTGGAAGACCCTACTTTCCATCTGTCTAGTTCTTCCTCTCAATCCTTAATAATCCAAAACGCCCGCTGTTTACAAGACCCATTGAATATCACTCGGTGTTTTACCAAAAGGTCCAAACAATCAGAAGTGACGGGATTTTGAAGCCAAAATTCCCTTTACAATTCGCCGCGTTAAATATCCACACACTCTATCGGATCGGTCAACAAGCCGCTTTAGCTAGAACCCTTGAAACTTTCAATTCAGATGCAAGTTATTTCTCCGAAACACGTATACAAGACCCCACTTCCATTATCTCTCTGCGTTCTGACTGGATTCCAGCCAGTAGCCGACTGTTAACCGTACGTCTTAACGGTTCAGCGCGAGTCAACAGCTACAGAACCAAGCGTCGATGTCTATTCGTTGTGTTGGTGTATGCACCGACCGATTGCAGTACACCTGAAATCAAGGATGAATTCTATAAGAACCTTTCTCGATTATTCCAAAGCGTTCGATCAACGGACATCGTGGTAATCGCCGGAGAAGTCAATGCTCAAGTGGGATCCCGGACGAATCAGAGAGGTTTCTTGATGGACTACATACAATCCCAGCCAACTGAACGGACAACGGCCATCGGTTACTTCAACTCTGTCCCGACCACCGACTGTTCCTGTTAAGCACGAACTTCTCACGCAAGAAACAACACTGCCTTACATAGAAACCACCAACCTCTTCACAGCGCTGGACCCAAATCGACCACATCGCTATCACTTACCGCTGGAGGGGATTGATCCAAGACTGCCACTCTTACTGGTCATTACCTGTGGATACGGACCACGCTTTGCTACTAGCCAAATAATCCTTACGCCTGGCAAACAACCGCACGAGGGCCGCCGAAAACGATTCAATATGATACAATGTAAGAGATTGTTGCAACGCAGCCTTCTTTAAACCATCACCCTCCTCCGCGACTGCGCAAATTCTGCCGGTCGATGCCCGTCCTCTATCTGAAATGAAGGTTTCTCGGGAAATAAGTAGTCTCAAAGGGCCTCAGATCCAAACGGGCTCTCTCCATCCGTTTTAAAGAATGGAGGTTTTGCATTGGTTTTGGAGTTAACGAAACTCCTGGGCTCAGTGTGGGAGAGGGGATGAGTTCTAGCTAAATGGTGTGAATCGGTCATCATATCGATTTACAAGAAAGGTGACAGATCCTCTTGTGAAAACCCTCAGAGGAATAAGTTTAATCAACATTGCTTCTAAACTTCTCGCTGATATCATACTCCGTCGATTGTCTACCGCACTTTAAGAGCGCACGCGTGAGACCTGGTCGAGGTTTTATGGACCATATCTTCACACTTCGTCAAATTCTGGAACACAGACACGTTTCGTAGACTCACCATTTCTATCTTCCTATATGTTAAAGCGGCTTTCAACTCAGTCGACCGCTCTATACNCTCTATACTCTGTTGCTGTCTTTCCCTGAAGGGTGTGCCCGACAAGTTTATTTCAATATCACGATCCCTCTATACTGATAGCCGAAGCCGAGTACGGGCTTACGGCAATTGTTCACCCGAGTTCTTCATGGAAAGTGGTGTTCGTCAGGGTTGCCCTCTCTCTTCTTTTCTATCTTACTTTGTTATAGATCTGATTATGGAAACAGCCTTATCCTCGTGCGAGAATAGTGGCGTCGATTTAATCCCAGGTGGCAGGCTGTCTGATCTAGGGTACGCAGACAACATTGTGCTACTAAGTGAAGATTCAGGTAAGTGACAAGCTTTTCTGGAAAGCTTGAGTGCTAGTGTTGCCGTGTTTGGTATTCGTTTTGCACCTTCAAAGTGTGAAATGCTACCACAAGACTGGGTTGATCCAGCACCCAGCCCCACTCTAACTTTGGAAGTAATAGAGCAGGTGGATAAATTTTGTTATCTGGGCAGCTACATCTCACCGGGTGGACGCATCATGGATCAAGTGTCTGCTCGCATACAGAAGGCGCGGTTGGCATTTGCCAACTTGAGTCATCTGTGGTGCCGTCGCGACATCCGGTTGTCTGTAAAGGGTCGAGTACATGCTGCAGCAGTTCGGCCCATTGTGCTATACTGTGCAGAAACTTGACCATTCAAAGATAGACTGTCAGCGTTTGAAAATTGCTGTCTAAGCAGCATTTCACGAATCTGATGGGGCAGCCGGACGAGCAATGCTGAGGTCAGCCGAAAAGTTATAGGTAACCGCGATCGTCCACTGGAATAAGTGGTCGACCTCCATAGATTACGCTGGTTGAGGCATGAGTTACACATGTCACCAAATAGTTTGCCGCGGCGAGCGAGGCAGGTAGTGGGTTTAATAAAGCTCAGGGTGGTCAAACTAAGACCTGGTATGAAGGTATGAAAACCCTAACCATAGATTCCGTTAGACTCCCTGGATGGGGACCTCGGATGGTCTTACCCGATGGTTAGAGACACTGAGTGATATGGCTGTGTCATAAACAGTGGCGTTTGTGCATCTTCTCAACTTCTCTGTATCATAATCCACTGAACTTTTCAATTTTCTCTTAAATCCGACTTTCAATCTTTCATGCCTTTTTTCTAAAGTTTATCCAAATGGGCAGTCGAAAGACAGCAACCAAAATCGGGGCACGATAGTGCATGGTTAATGGTTGTACAAACTGAAACTCAACTTTTCAGTTAATTATTCATTTTCTCTACACACGGCAAATTTCCTCTATGTGACAAAGTGCTATGGCAGTGAGCCTTGAAAGTCTCTCTATGTTCTAAACCTCATACGTCAAGCAATGAATACCTTGTGCACGACTTCTCAACCTTCTTTTGATACAGACGGAATAAACTCCACTTGGTTGATGTTTCACTACAAGTGGATCTTTATCAAAATACAATATCTTAACGACTGGGAGTACACAAAGCGCTTTCTTTCAAAAAAACACCATCTAAATTAATTCTGGTACCTGGCTTTTGATTGAAATACAAGTACATCTATCACACATTATCTTGAAGTTTGAACAGAAAAATTAAAATCAAGAAACCTCAACAAAAGTATAAGCCAAACATCTGGAAGATTGCAAATTCCTTAGGATTCGAAGGCAAATTTTAACCATCGTACTCTGATCCCTGGATATAGCCGATAGTTACCAGTAAAGGGAAAATGACTAAAAATGATTCGCAGCGTGCACTATTCGTATTACTGGGTTTTGGTTTCACTGGCATAACAATAAGGCTACAAGCCTTACCGTAGGTGTTCTGAAAGCCATTTGTGAAAAGATATATAAACAAACTACCAAAACGTTTTGCGCGATAGGTGCTTGAGTCTTAAGACCTTAATGAAAAAGGATTTCTTCTTATATCTGTGATAAATTATGCGAGGTTATTTGTTAATCATTTCCGTTTCATCTTGCACTCTCTTCCTCACCTGAAATGATTTCTGTTTCCTAGGCCATTCAAAAGAAATATTTTACAAAGTATTCCCCATAAAACTGTTTGTGGTGTCCGCATCACTGAGATTGTTTCAATCCACACTCTATTTACTTTAGATTTGTTCAAATGATCTGTGTGGGTGAATCCCTTAGAGAAGTGCCAGAGGACTCGAAGTGTTCGCTTAACAGACATATCATTACCTCTGTTTGCTCAGAGCAAACTACGGTTTACTGTTATTTGCCCAAGCCGAACCATTATTTGACGGACTCTCGACGTGATCACGTGCTATTATCCAGACATTGATCAGAACGCAACCCTCCACTAACGTAACTTGTTATCGTCTCTTTTCCATTGCACAATTTTCGTCGTGATTCACATCGCTCCCGTGCTTCTTTCTTACTGTGTATATTTTGTTTCTGATACCAAACGTTTAATAGGAACGTTTTGTGTTCCATAAGATTTGATCTGTGATAAAAGATTTTGTGCCATTCTGGCACATTTATCTACAATAAGGCCACCGAGCATCAAATTTTAGCCAGTACACTGAGAGTAACATAACATTAGTATATTATACACCCTATTGCAGTTCGGCGTGGGTTGATATACATTAGTGCCGTTAATACTATAAACAATAGCTCTCTGAAGAGCATTTTGAACTATCAAACGCAATGTATGCAAAGTTATGGTTTAAAGCTGTCATCCCTAAGTTCGGACGGTAATACGTAGAACTGAGCAAGGAGCGAAAATGCAGCCCTAAAAACATTTATTCGAGGCAACCAATATCACGTATCTAGCTAGGGCTTGAATGAATCGTTTAGGATTAGGATTTTATTGAAGACCGGTCAATCAAGGTTGGTGATTTATTAGTGCAATTTTGACTTAACGAGGATGAGTCATTCGAAGGTGGTGTGTGTGATTCACACGTGCGCTGCAGAGGATAAGTGCAATTTGCAATGACCAAGTCAGGGGATATCTGAGTTGAACCAAGTTTCTGAGCTGATTCTCGGCTGAAATCTCACCAACTTGGCGTATTGTTAGGTGCACTGAACTGCAGTTCCCTGTTATTTATCGAACTTTACGGTTGTATCGTCTATTTTCAGTGACACGCTGGTGCAGTCGTGTTTCCGTGGATTAGATGAGTGAAGATGCGTTTTGTGGTTATTTCGGTGGAAGTTTGAAAGAAAATCGTCTGCAGCTAGGTGTTTTATTTTATTTTCTAGCACTTTTTCGCGACACCGGTGTCCTGTATGCTGTACTCAAGATTCTTATCACTGCATTTCGGAGCGCATGGTGCAGAAGTGATGAGTACGCAAATATCGCTTAGTGCATATTCAGCGAATCGAGGTATGTAGTTCACTGCCAAACATCTGCTTCATGTAAAGACCAGTAATACATGCACTGATCAAACTTGCGGGACGCCCTAACTGTCGTTAAATTTGTTCTTCTCAACGCTTAGTGTTCCGTGCCTCATTCAAAGGATCCAATATGCTATCACCTCAGATAAGACCCATCATATCCGTACTAAAATCCAATCATGTTTCTGCTTCTTTTAGTCGAATGTCAATAAAATGTACGATTCCTTGATTTCGACGACACTTACTAGTGCATTGATTGTAAAGTAAAGATGCCTCAGTAACAAAATATTCAGAATTTATTTGCAAAAATGGCTCATAGCCTTCATACAGGTATTTTATTTTCATGTTTTCAATTTTATATTTGCTCTCCTTTATTTTTGAGAACCAGATGCAGTCCTTTTTCCATTTGGTTCATCAAAGTGTTTGTCCAAACCCATTCAGTAGTTTCCTCTAATAAGACATGCTTTACTCCTGCCACTGACAACCAGTGTCAAGGTAGATAACTCAAACTTGTTTCTAACTCTAGCTTTCATTTGTATTCGTTTACATTCGAAATTCAACTGATGGACCGTGATCAAATGAATTCGAAATTGAACCTGCATTAAAATGATGACAATAATATTAGATTAGGTCTAACATTTTTCTACTACCAACCTCGAGTGATAGGGTATACTAACGTTTATCTGGGAAACATATGACTTCGAAAATGCATGTCTAGAGTTACAGTTCTCAAATCCCGCCAAATCAGTGCCATAAAGTTTGCAATACCCAGAGCGGCATGAACAAGAGACCAACAAGAAGGGTCTCAATATTTACATCCCTTCTAAATCATTGGGCGGAANAACAACGTTCATTGGAGAACTAGGTTAGCTACTTCTAACTGCTATATCGTTCGTTGACCACCAATGAGATAAAACCATTGTAAAATGGAAGTGCGATTCGATTTGAATGGTTGGTAAAATCAGTAGTGATCTACTTTGTCGGGGTGCATAATATATACAAACGTAAATGTTTATATACATAAATATAGTTTATGTATAGTATGGTATTATATAGCAAAGTATGTTATGGTACAGTATAGAATACCATTAATATAGTACAGTAGTATAATATGTAACTTATAGTATACATATAGTAGAGGGGTTTTCTACTTACTGTGCTCATTTCTGGTTTCTGTTAGGTGTTTGTCAGGGAAGCGATCAGGCTGTTTCTTTTTTGTTTCGTTTCGTCTATTAGGGTTTCCGGAGTGCAGATTCTCTGTGCTCGTCTCGCTAGGCAGTGCCCTAACTTTCTTTTTGTTGAAATGCTGCCAAACTATTCACAGTGATGTAATATCCTGTCCAAGTTAGTTCCCAGTGAACGTTCCGGCGAATAGATTCATCTGGGTTTCTACCGATAAATACTTATTGAAACATGATGCAGTTGTTCGTTTCTTTTTCGATAGTAAATCTTATGGATCGATGAGCATTGGCTTATGATGTCAGTTTTCCGTCTAAGTCATCATTTCCATTTCTATTACTAACGAGAAATATACCATCACTTTATCTAGGGTATATTTTCAAATCTTCTATGGTCAATCGGAGTTTGGTGTTCTCTGACTCGATAGTGAATACATCGGCCAAAGATGGACCTAATGGTTTGTCAGTTTGTCTATACACATGATTAGTGCAAATTAATTGTACATCAGATGGACATTGGAACAATAATTCCTTGAGATTATTCAGCGCTATACCAATATACAAATCATGATCCTTCATAAAGGTGCACANACATTCAATGATTCCGACTAATGGGAGGTTAGTGAACAACTTATTGATGCCTAGAGAGCAAATATATTGATATGATCTCTTTAGAGCTTTGATCTGTTCAAATACATGGAGCGTGTCTCTCAAACGTTGTTGTCACCTTCTTCGTGATTAGATGAAGCAGTTCCGTCAGCCATTTTGCCATACCTTGACATGGTGAGTTTGTCATATGCAATTTCGGACTCAATAGCAGTTAAGGCTTCTGCACCTCGGGGAGTCCGTTGAGTCATGGAATACTTGACACTTGTGGTTTCTATTCATGGAATGTAGTGATACTTATATGGTCTTCGTTACTCAACGATTTCAAGCATTTCTTCAATTGTTGATCAATTGTTTCTGTTTAGTCCCCCTCTTTTGGTTCACATTTTTGCATTTGTCGGACAGAATAGCATTCACCTTTTTGATGTTATCTGTCCTTTTCAAAATCACAACTTCCGCTACCTTATCCAGTCTGTATAAGATGAGATCCGAATGTGCGTTCAGCTCCATTAGCTTTCACATATGTTCAGACGACAGTATATTTTGGTGCTTTCTGTCGCATTTACGATAGTGCTGCGCACAGGCCACCAAAGTGTCTAGCGAGCTGCATGGGCCAAACAACAGAAAAATAGTCAAAGGAAATAAAGAACCACAACCTTCAACGGTTGATAGAAGAAGAAAGGAAGACAGGAAGAAGCGCGATATACCAGCATTTACTAAAAAGGATCAACAAGTGGACGTAAGTCGAGCGTTCAGAACCGTTTATCGTATTCCATCGGTATCATCTAAATCTTTACTCTTTATCCTTCAGTGCACGGTTGAAGGAGCTGCTTGAGTTGTCCCCGTACTATGCAATCCTAAGCGTTTTGTCGAGGCATTATCTCTACTATGACCAATCACCAAGTAGCGAACCGATGCGAGCGTGGTAACTGAAAAAACGTTGTAACCAAGGAAAGCTCAATCAATTTGCTGATTTGCTGTAGGATAGCTCTGTACATAGAGTGATGAAATCCACTTCGCACTGGATCAAACAATATAAAAAATATAAAAAGAAAAACGTGCTATGATTTTCTGGGTTGTCCAGGAGCACCAGGAGGGGGATTACAAAAACGGTAATTTTGATTGGTTTTATCTGTCTGACATATTACATCGCCGGCTTCCCGGATGTCATAGTCTGGTATACTGACATTCAAAACGTTGATGTTAAAACGTTGCGTCCGTTAGACACTCTGCTCGCGCTGACGATACAAACCTGATAGTGAGCTTTATTGAAGCTCTGGTTCTGAAAATCTGAACTAGTGAGCATCGCCTCTGCGCGATTAAACAAGTGCCGTACTAAGTAAATAAATACTAAGCCTAATCTCTTCGCACGCACAACCAAGTTCCTTCATTAGATAAAAATTAACAGAAGTAGTTACAGATTTCCTTTATTCCACGAGAAACTGAAATATGATTTACTGTGCATTTATTTATTACCGTTGAAAATAACGGAAACTAATTATAAAACAGTCAATAATTGATTAGTATTTGAGTTGAATACGTTACAGTCTATTCAAATGAGGTCGGTTGACAAAATGGAGTGCATATTTGCTCCCGTATAGGTGAAGTCACATTAGGGTCAACATACAAGAAAATTCCTTATCTGTATTCAACGTTCGAGTGTCCAAAACTCCTATGCATCGTTTGGTCGTCTCGATCCCAGTACCTGGAAAGAGTGTGTGATTATAGAGAAAGAGAGGGAAACTGAATACATTTGGAACGACAACGAGAGTCATAATGATAGGTAAATCGCGATACCCGTGAAATGCGTACTTGCCAGATATGATTGCATGTGTCTCGTATTCTAGTGTGACAAATTCAAATACAGTTTTATTTGAACGTGAGTCTGTACTGCGTGTATGTGGGAGTTCTAGTTGGTCAGATATTGCGATGATCATGCTTCCTTCAATAAAATTACCTCGTTTAACAGTAATTTGCAGATACGACAGGTAACTCTATACTGTGCAAGTTGCGCAACGCAACCGTACGAATGTCTTTATTCGCACTCATGTGTCAAAGCTCGGGAGAGATTATACTCACTCCTGCTTTCTTTCTATCTAGGTTATTGTTCCTAGTATACCTGTTTTGATTTACCAAACAACCCTCGCATCCAACCCAATTAGGTTCCACAGTTCCGTTTACTGTCAGCGCTTGGGTGTTATCATTCGTGTTCATTGTGAATTGATCTGCTGTCACTCCTATTCTTCTACATTATCTGTACTAATTGATTACCAGTATTTTTTTTATTGTTTTCGTTATAGCAGATTTTCGCGACTATAATCGACATTATTAGCGAGAAAATGTTGCCCTAAATAGTAAAAACCAACATTTACTAATATTTTTTATTTCTATGATACAGTTCTTTGAACGAATCAAATTTTGTTGTTCCGTGTTTCAATGGGATCCACAATATGACACTTTCGAACTACAGGCAATTAGTTAGAAATTGTGTAAACTGGTGATAAGCATTTTTATTGCGTCCAGCATCAAATTCTGCCGACTATACATAAACTGGTTTTTGGAAATATGTATCTATTTCTTCGACTTGTGAAGTGAAATTAACTGGCAGAACCATACACAAGTGACCATATACGATGTTCACGATCGGAGACGAAAATGATGGAGTATGTTACCTAAATGACGATTCAAACACTATTTCATGGTCTTTTGCGTGAAAGCCAAATCGTGATAAATAATTGAAAGTGGTATATCATAGTAACAGGGATATTCATTCACAGACGAAGTGCAATACTTCCACTGTGTCTGCCATCCAAATGCTGTCAGGTTTGGTTGTCTATCAAATAGTTTATTAACAATAATTTTTTGCAGTGAACGAATTCTTTTTCGCTACATATCGAGGGCTGTTGTTAAACCGTTCAAATATCATTTTATCATCTGATGTTTATTAGAAAGGGCCTTGTCCAGTGCGAACGGAAACTGCTGCGGTTTTTCTGATCTATTTCTGGATTGGAGTACAAAAAATCAGTTTTGTTCCAAACAGCGGACCATGTTAGGCATTCATTTGCACCAAGTGATGTTCGTCAGAGTTCACATTCTAATCCAAATCAATTCGATTCAAATGGAACTCCGAATAGCTGAAAATAATGAAGGGGAAATGGCTAAACGTCGTTTGCACCGATGATCGTATACTTGGTAAGATAATAAATTAAATTCATCATGTTCCATTATTGTATGTTCCTCTGTCCAGCATTCAAAAAACTTCGTAAACCAAAAAAAGGCAATAAAAGGACTAATGAAATCATCCCAAGTAATGATTGCATCACTCAAAACAACAACAACCACACTGTATTGGGTGATTTTACTTGGCGGAAAACGTTTGACAATTTCCCACACTACCCAGTTACCGACAGCAAAGCATACTAGCCTCCGTGAATGTCCCTTGGGAAGGAAACCAGTCACATAAAGATTATGATCTGATGGGGACAGGCTACAGACAAATGCAACCAGTAAACGTGACTCATCAAACGAGGTGCAGAACCTTCACTTGTAGATCACATTTACATGTGATCATTCTTTTACACTATATTTGAAAAACTCCATTTAAGCATTTCTGTTCGTAAGAAACTGAAGAACATGGATTTAAAAAGGGAAAGTTTGATACATCGCCGGGATACATTGATGGATATTGTTCTGTGTAGGTCGTGCGTTAATGTAATTCCGCAATTTGGTACTAGTTAGCGAATAATTGTCAAACAGTCTCGATTGGAACCTGATCTGTTTACTTGATTGTGATGTATAAATGAAACGCTTGAATGCTATCAAGTTTGTCTGATCAAAAAACCGTCATATTCTTTATCTACTAGACCAAATACAAATTTATTTAACTGCCCAATGACGTAGTCGGTTTGCTCGTGGAATCCGAGCCCAAATGGTGGAGTCCTTTTGAAAGCGCTCGTAGAAGACACCATTTCATTCGGACTTATCTATCATTATTATCATATCATCACATTATTATAAATATTACATTATGGTTAGTCTATTTAATAGAGTTAAGTTAGTCTGCCCATGCAATTACACTCAATACCTGCATACGGATTGGGGGACGTACCTGAAATGCTTGCTTGCAGAACACCGTGATAAAATATCAGTCTTATATACCGATGCCCCATTCATTCATCCGAATCCTAATTTCATTTTTCAAAGGGGTAAACTCAGAGCCCCTTTGGACAGAAGGGAACCATTATTAGATCTCATGTTGTGTCATGAGGTGAGACAACTTCATTCAACGCTCATCGATGTCATTTACTCAGATCGGTTAGTTACGCAACCCAAACAAATTCACACGAACCGCAATTTTAGGAAAAGTGTAGGGTTTTATGGCGACCACTGAACAATACGTTTTTTTTAGGAAGGTGGATGTATTTCGAAGCAAAACATCCCTTCTAATAAGAAATTACAGGCATTGTCAGGCACAAGTAAAGATTCATTAGCTCTTCTCTTCCATCAGGTACATGTACCTCAGAACTCAGTTTGAACTGGGTAAAACAGTTTCCTTCGGAAAATGACAAGGCCATCAACAGTACCAAACACATGGAGATTTCGCCCTGTCTAACGTGTAAATGATAAGGTGAAAGAGGAAGATAAATAATCTAATTGATGAATACAAAAGTTATTCATCGTGTATATGGCAAACGAAACGTGAACTGAAAGCTAGGAAGCACTGGACAGCTGTTTCGACCTGTTTGGGTCTCATCAGCAGTGCGAATTCATCGACCCCACTGGGGATCGAACCCGGGACTTCATGGGAAGAACGCAAGCGTGCTACCCACTACGCCACCGAGCAGCTGATCAGACCGTTTTTCATTTTCCATTTACATCACTCACTTGATATCAGTAGTCAGGTTGTGAAAGTTTCCAACCGAGTCATAACCCTGGAGGCGCGTGCTGAGATGCGCAGAGTCAGTAACCCGCAACAAGCTTGCACAG
>UZAN01052367.1:0-17706 GCA_900618425.1 Echinostoma caproni
CATTGAAAGAAACCACTGATTACATCTTTTTGTGTACGACTCACAAATGAGTAGTATCTCCCCACACTATGTTATTCAGGGTTTGCACGTAATACCCGTCTGAGCAACATTCTATTTTATGTAGCCGTTGGGTTAAAGGGGTAAAAACATACCGACTGTTGGAAATGTTTGAGTTTCACATTACTCGCCAAAAAGGAATACGGTAAGTTCTGAGTAATGACCTGCACCTGGTTTACTGAAGAGTTTTGAAAAGTTTTTGCTCAATAGTATTATTTCTAGCACTAAGCAGGCATATAATAGAAATTGCAGTTGCTGCAATCAACTTTCCATCGTAGGTACACATGTGCTCTTGATAAATTCCGTTTTGAAATTCCTAGAGAGGCATTATTTAGCATTTTGTGTGTTTACTCGACTACAGTAATGGATTTAATTTTGTCGACGAACATTGTTTATATCTACCCTGTCCAAACTCCAGAACTGTTTGACTGGTACAGCACACAAAGTTGAGTTTCTTGGGAAATTTTTTGTCTTGGTACCGGTCAATTGCGAGGAACTTCAAATAGCAATGCTATCCTTTTTCTTCTTAGTTGCTGATTCGAGATGTACTTACCAACACAGATGATCCTCTTATTCGGTATGGTGATGATAATCTCTCTATGGGTTCCAGATTACAAGGTGATTTATGTTTTCTCACAGCTTAAAACCAATTTACCTACCTCAAGCTTACGACCTTGAAATTTCAAATAAAATATTATTGTCCCCATATGTAGAGATGTAATCTTCTCATTAGCCAAGAATAATGGCTTAATTCATTTGAAAGCATTTTCTCAAAACTCTATAACAGCAAGCAATCTGGTCCACCGGTACGTTCTTTACAATAACTTGGTATTATTATCTGCCATTGCAGCTACAATTTAAAAATATAAGATAATTGTACTCTCCTTTATTCACGATTCACGATCTTTAAATTTTTCACTGTATTTACTCACTCGTTTTGTGTATTTTCGTGTTATCAATCATCTTGTTTACTCTACCCCAGTTTGATTCGCAGGTCTGCAATTCCACATCGTTCGGATAAAATCATTTTCGGCACACGGTATTCTCTGTTTACACTTGCTCAATTTTATCGCTGTTGAACGTTTTACCGCTTGCAAAAACTTGTGCAATAATAGTCCATCAGATATCACTCACCTACAAAATAAAAGTCAATGTGTCAAGTCAATGTTGTCATCATAGATTTGTGTAAACTGGGACCACCGCCTATCATTTGTCTGTTATTTCATCTATTTCTAGATTTCTTGCACAGAACGCATACGTAACAGACAACATTTTTACAAAACTCTAGGTAAACGATAGGCATTTTTCACATTTCACCGCCACCTCCTCCCTGGCCTGACCTGATATGACTCAGATCTGAACGTTGGTGTTGCTGCCTTCTCCAAGCTGTAAGTATATTTCACAGACGTTTCGTAGCCAGGATAAGCAAATTCTGCCAATGAGACTCGCACCTCGGAAAATACATCACCACCACAATCCGCATCCCGCACCTCAGTCATTCCATATTATCTCGAAAAGATCAACACGTTCTATTTGCACTGGTCACAACTCGTCTTGTAATAAGTAAACTGAAATAATAAAGGAAATGCGAAAGCCAGACACTGCAATGTGTGTATATGAGCAGTCTTCAGTTAGCAAATTCTCGAGGTCGAACTTAAACTACTTTGTACTAAATTCGGATGTTACGTCGATTGTGTAAACAAAATGTTCCGAAACACGCGGGAGGACATGTAGATGTCTATTTTCGTATTGCACTTGATTACAGCGTCAGGCGGTACTCTCTCATATACTCAGAAAAGATCACTTAAATTTTCTAGATCGTAACTGCCTGAGTCCAAGTCAATTTGACCCAGATTATTCGAAGTATTTGCGCTTACGTTCGTTCTTAACTCCGACCACGTGTGCAGAGTGTAGAAAGCTATCTCACCGATTGCATTATTACACAGGAGTTACTCGATAAACAAGTAACTGATCACAAAGCTATTGAACAGAATGAAGCAATGAATGAGGGGAATCCGCGAGTATAGGAGTCCCAGAACGAACTTGCAGGGACTCAAGTTACCTAGGTGCGCAAACACTTAAAACAAAGATGCTTGTTGATCAATCAAACTACACACTCCAATCAATGCATCAAAATCAGCTGATTTGTGCGCGATGAAGATGAGAATCATGTTGAGCGCAAATTTCATATGCCACTCAATCACGACTAATTTACATGTAGTCCAACTATGATCAGTTGCTAAGATAAGACTCAAAGCAGTCGTAGCGTGTCAGACTTTTGATTGCGTAATAGTTAGTATCCATTTGAATTGACAGGCTGATAACCTATGGTGTAAAGTGCACATTCAGACAACAAAATAACTGACCTTGTCTGATAGCACATGCATTATCGAAGTATGGAATTCAACCAAATGGTTCCACAATCCTCTGCCTTCATGCATAAAAGCTTATAGCGGTTGCACTGTCTGCAGTGCGAACGTCCCTAAAGTGATGGTGTACGGTGACGTTATTGTTGTTTACAGTCAAACAACAACCGAGCACACATTTCACTTTGAAACTGTCCTGAGAAGAATCCAAGAATCTGGCCTTCGGATTAACGGGTCGAAGTCCCAAATTGGGAAGCTGACTTTACTTGGGCATAAGGTTGGAAACGGAGAAGTGTGGCCATTTCCTGAGAAGATCTTCAAATCAAAGGAGTTTGCACGCCCAACATTGAAAAGAACATTAAGACAGTTTCTGGGCTGTGCTGCATATCATAGCTAGTTCGTCAAAAAATTTACGAATATCGCCGAACCTTTATACGCCTTGCTCAAGAAAGAATATCGCTTCCGATGAGCATCAGAGGCCCAGAAAGCCTTTGATGAACTCCAAAAATACCTGACACTAAAGTTGCCGGTGATTGGTGAGCGCTTCACAGTGGTAACGGATGCCAGTGACGTTGGAGTGGGAGTCATACTCAAACACGCAAGTAGAGTGGTTGAATACGCAAGCAGGATCATGACTCCAGCGAAAAGGAAGTATTCCACCACGGAAAAAGAATGCCTTGCAATCGTTTGGACAGTAGATAAGTGTCGACCGTACCTTTTGGCTCAAAGGTTCCATATAGAAACGGATCACAAGCCGCTGGAGTGGATTAAAACCGCCAAGGACCCGACAGGAAAACTAGCCCGATAGGCGCTTCGGCTGCAGGAGTACGATCACGATCAATCGTGTTGCATGTGCCGAAAACTGTATGGCGGATATCTTGTCTGGTCAGGAGGAAGCAGATTCCTTTAGTGTAAGTATGCCGACAGCGGAACAAAACCCGTACGAATTTATGAAGGAACAGTGCAAGGACCAAGAACTATGCAAAGTGATTGAATGAATCTCGCGAGGCCAACAATATCGAAACATACAACATAGTACACACATGGAGTCATGGAAATCCGTATGGAAGCAGTTTTATTTGAATGCCGCCGGTATCTTAATGAAACGACAGCCAGGAAGAAGGTGCCTTGTTGTCGTCATTCCGAAACCGCTGCGCCAGATCCTTATCAAAGAAAGTCACGAGCTGGCACACACTGGATGCGCTCAAACCTACGATCTGCTTCGGCAGCGAGCATATTGGCCAAATATGCAGGCTGATGTGACAAACCAGGTACTAGCGAATGAAAAATTCCAACTTTTCAAGTCAGACTCCCGCCCATCACAATGTCCGATTCAGTCAATACCAGTATCCGAGATCGGTGGGATTTGTCCATCGACCTCATCGGTCCATTCCCGACGTCCCCCAGAAGACACCAATACATCGTTGTATTGACGGAGCATTTCACGCGCTGGATTGAAGCCGTAGGAGTCGCGGATCAAAAAGCCACTACGATAAGCAGAGTTGTGATGGAACATATGGTAGCGAATCATGGTGGACAGCAAGCCGACCTTACAGATCAAGGCCCGTGCTTTAAGAGTGATGAATTTCGCGCATGCTTACAGAAATTAGCCATCAAAAAGATACGCACAACGCCCTATCACCCACAAACAAAAGGCCCAACCGAAAGAAATAACGGAACAATCAAATAATGGCTGTCATTGAAAGGAAAGGATTGGTATTCAACCCTACCTTCCATAGTTTTGATGTACCGCTTGACCACTCAGGATAGTACCAAAGATACAACGTTTTAACGGATGTATGGAGGAATTCCGAAGCTGCCAGTTGTTCTCAACGTTGGCATTTTGTCGCGAAATGATTTATTTCCGCAGTAGATTCAACAGACAAGATGTGAAGCCTGAAATAACCCGAGGAAGTTGCAAGGGGATGCGATGGATGGACGACCAGTGTGCTTCCGTTGGATTTAAAATAAAGTTTAAGCAGCATGTTGGGGATTCGCCAGCAGTCCTGGCTCGAGGAAGTTAATTCACAGATGAAAGGGTCCATACAGCATAGTTGAAGAACGACAACAGATAAACGAAGTCCGTCCTGTACATCGGAACGATCTTGCAACACGACACGAAGAAATGTTCAGCATACGACGTAAACCAACAAAAGAAACTCCAGAATCCCATTATACCAGGTCACGTATGACGCCACCAGACGTTGAAAAAACCGCTATCCCAGTCCAAAAAACAGAAGTCTACTGCTCAAGGCATGCAGAGATCCTTTTCACCGAAGGTGCAAGTGTGGTGAGATACTACTCATTTGTGAGTCGTACACAAAAAGATGTAATCAGTGGTTTCTTTCAATGAATAAAAATGAACAAGACTTGTTAGGGCGAACTGTTGCTGTTTGGTACGGTGAACACAAAAATGCGCATCTGATAGTGGACCGTTTCATAACATATCCTGTGTGTTTGCGTGAATTCTGCAAACTTGTCCCAGATGAGATATGTTGTTATGTGAATGACAATTTAACCACATCCTAATTGTTATTAGAAATAATCAACCATCCTCGACCAGCATCGTTTATATGGAATCAATAGAACAATAGAACATAGTCCATCGGGAACGGAAACTATTGATGCTTCGAATTATATCAGCTTTACCCGCAACCATTTGTAATTGAACTCAACAACTTTATGGCGATAAATGTTTTGGAAATATGATTGCTGTACATCCGTTTAAGTAGACCGGGAAAGCATGCTGTTGAGTTCCGCTGACGTGTGTTGAGGCCTACGTTCTGTGAAGTGTTTCCTACTGACTTTTTCATTGTATTACAGAATTGCTTGCAATTTGCTTGAGAATACCTGTATGGCGTCATTAGCTTTACCACAACAGTAATGATAAAGTTAAGTAATACGCTGTCCATTCCGTTTAATTCTGTTCCCCGCCTATTAATCAAGCTGACGGAAGCCACTAATAGACGAACCTCTCAAAGCTTGGTAGTTCATGCCAAGGCAATTCCAAACAAATCAGTAGCATAGCTATTTCGCAACCACTAACATTATTATTATTATTATTATTATTATTATTATTATTATTGTGACTGGAAGTTCTAGGTTCGCAATCCCAGTAAAACCTCAACGGTGATGACGTGATCTTATATGCTGTTACCGTAATCTGATCACTGAATGGAACATTGTTCAATTCCTCTGCAACATCAATTATCTTCTCTAAGTCTAGAGCTGCGACTGCGCGCGTTTTGCAACTGGTTGCTCATTTTATGGTTTTGGGAGCTCCCAGTTTCGACAGCCCACAATTAAACTGATGTACGATATAACGACATTAATTCCATATGAAAGTAAAGTATCCGAATATGGCTTACCGTGCGGGAGTGAGGTATGTGCATCCTCATCACCTATTTCTTCCGTCACTGTTTCTTTATCCATCAAATGTGGTGAAACGAAGAACAAAGAGTCCAAAGTGAGAAAACTAACACAGGGAAAACTAACAAGGGAAGATTCACAATGTGACAAACAACAAATGGAAAGTTCAAAACAAGTTCAACTGATTCTCCAAACGATGAAATCGAAACTTCCAGTTTATAATCTGCCAGGATGATTGCTAAAAATGGTTCATTTTTAGGAATGTTGAATAAATACAGTGACAGAACTGTCTCAAACGCGTTACGTTCAACTAAACAATTTCGTGGTCAAGAAATTTGTACGCTTCTTTATCGCTAACTAATCGAATAACCTCACGTCCAACAGTAATATAAACCAAAACAAACACCGATCCATAGTGAAATTACATATAATCCGATATCTGAAATTTGTACCGTAGTACATCAAATCACGCAGACATCCTTGATCCTGATGCTCAATAGGCGGACCGCGCAAATAAACAATCAGGAGAAAGATCAACGCTCGAATGGGTGGAATGAAAATCGAAGTGAAATAGTTATTTGAAAGGAATTATAGCAGATTATTACAGATAACGGACGACAACAATGAAAGAGAGAAGAGGGAACGCCAATGAAACACCAATGAAAACCTTTTCGAATTTGCAAAGAAATTGTTTTCCTAATCAAGTGCCACATTTCCATCACTGTAGCAACTCCTGACTTGCTATAACATACTAAGGATGCTCACCAGGTCTCCGTGATGGGAACTATTAGGTACCCTGGCATTCTAATGACCGGTTCTCTTCATTTTCACTGTATGCTGCAAACAGTGACCTAATAACCATGATATATGTGTACAACGCTTGCCTAGCTACAATTGGTTCCTCTTTGGTGCCTCCGGACACAGAGTGCAATGAGTTTTACGACCACAATCCTCTTCTCGAGATTGCAAGTTGCATCTTATGTGGAATCTCCATATCATTGCATGTCCTGCTGAAATGTACGCTGAAGCGTTACTGTTAAGACCTGCGATTATTGAAGGTCTCAACTATACCCATGGTTGAGTCCTGTTCGTAGTGCCATTGATTACGGGGTTTTTGCTCATGAAATTTGTTTGTCCTACAGGATTCACTGATGTTTAGGTATATTTGAGGCCTGCATTCTGATTACTTTCGACTTAGATTCTAAGCCGTCTTTGGGGTGAAACTGGTATTATCACATCGTGTCCAATCCTTGTGAACGGTCATTGATACAGGCGCGATAGAGGCAGAGGATCTGGAATCAGTTGAAACACGGGTCTTTAAACCAAGCACTCAGTGTTTGAGCGCAACAAAGAAAGAAATTGGACATCTATTCAAGCTCTCCGTCACAGTGACGTGCGGTTAACCTTGAAGTGTTCGTCCCACGGCACAAGAGCATTGTTTGTCGACACGGGGAATTCCATGTGCAGGTTTGAATTTGAGATGATGAATACCTGGAACGAGTTCAACGGTTATCCGCAAGGATGACAGTTATACAACAAGGAAACACCTATGAAGCCTAACGGTTTTTCGAGGTCTTTATCTTGGTACATTCTCACTCTCCTCCTCTCTGAATTTCTCTCTCTCTCTCTGGCTCCTCTCACTAACCTGGCTTGCTTCCTCCGCCTAGTCAGCGAGAACTATATCAGAATTTCCACAACAAAGAAGGACGGAATCAGAGAAGATCCGATGGAAATGTCTGAGGATTGCCAATGGCTTATCGGGCATCAAGTTGGATTATCTGTTCTAACTGGTTCCATATGAGAGTATAGTAAGACAGCCTAACGTGACATAGGAACCAATCTGGGTTGCGAATCCAGTCCCAAGTTAGCTGAAGTCCAGCGCTTTGTTCAACGCGGATGAGTTCGCTGTGCAGCCGATTACCCGAATCAGTGTTAGATTGCAGCAGAAATAATGCTTTTAAAGAAGCACTAAATGAATATTGGACAGCTGTATTCCCTGAGGTAGATTTTTGGGTTTTGAACCAGTTTCAAATCAACATCGAAGAAATGGCATATTGAAGTGTTGAAAGTCGAGGTAACTTACCGTGTCATGCAAATAACGGACCTAAATATTATCCTTCATGATGTTGACTTCAAGCGCAGTGACCAGATCAAGGCGGCTTTGTCGTCGATGAGGACACTGATCATTTATCTCTCTATAACACAATGATTAAATCGCAGACGGAACATCGGATCTAGGTTTAGGCACTCTATTAATAGAAGGATATTCATTAAGTTGATGAGGTGCAAGGGATGGTTAATTGGATTATCTTCAATCATAAGGCGAATGGGACCATACAACTCTAAAGCTTTCCTCCATGTCGAACTTACTACGAGGTGATTTAATTGAATGAAACCTTGAGGACAATGAAGGCTTTGAGAGGTTAGTCGCCAGACAGGACCATTATCCGACGAACGTAACCTTCGAAACTTCTGTAAGTCCATTATGTGTATCTTCATTTTTCTAATATTCGCACATTACCACTAGAGCAAAACCACCGTTTCGTCGGAGAAACAAGCTGGACGCTTGGTTTCTGAAAATGTCTACCGTTCTGTTTAAACTGACCTCGGGTCATAATTCGTCTTGGAATAAGTTAACTGAACTAATGAGGGAAATGCAAAAGCTAGAGGTTGTAATATACAAGCGGTCTTCAAACAGCAACGAATCCTTCAGGCCGAAACTAAATTACGTGCTGCGGAAACTGGATGTAACAGCGATAGTATAATCAAAGTATAGCGAAACATGCTGAAAGAAACGCAGAGGTCTAGTTTTAAGATTGTCCAATTCTAATCGCACTTGGTTACAGCATCTCTCATATTCTTACGGAGGATAATCTAAATGTCCCAGACCGTCTGAGTCTGAGTCCAACACGATTCAACACTCAGTATTCGAAGTATTCGCACCTACGTTCGTTACTATCCTCGGACGAGTGTGCGGAGTGTAGAATTCCGTCTTACCGGCACCATTATAACACGGTAGTACTCGATGAACAAGCAAATGATGAGTGAGTGAGACAAATCCGCAGACGAGTGGATTAGATTCATGCAGATGTAACCCTACCTGAGCTAACCATCCGTTATCCTTCAAAAGACAATGAAGATGAATGTATACTTTATTCATTGGAAGTTATTTAATTGTTGGATGCAACAGGTTTTCAGTTTGAACTGATTTCTCACCAGTGATATGCTTGCAAGCAGCTGACGACTGAAAAAGAAAATACCGATTGTTGTCAGTGAGAGTTGGGATAAGAATTCAAGACAAGGATTGTGAATGATTTGCGGTGTTGTAGATAAATCTGCAAAATTCGGAAGCATTCAGTGAGAAAGAAGAAAATGTCTCACCTTCGCCGGAAGTTAGTTTCAGGGGCAAAGCGAGATCGTCTGAAATCCCATGAGAAAACGAGAGATGGTTAATTAGCTCCAGGGATAATCGGTCAGCCTCGTAGTATAACAATAATGTGGCAGTACATTCGAAGTTGGTAAATAAATCTGGACAATTTGTTACGTTCTACGTTGGACATGAATTGCCGACTTACTTTACACACCTCAACGTCTTCAATCAGTTTGAGTTGGTTGAGTGAGACCTCCAGGAGACCTCCGAACAGATCACTCAACTGCGCGCA
The DNA here is from genome assembly GCA_900618425.1 of Echinostoma caproni. NCBI lineage: Eukaryota > Metazoa > Platyhelminthes > Trematoda > Plagiorchiida > Echinostomatidae > Echinostoma > Echinostoma caproni. The sequence goes on from UZAN01052367.1 coordinate 9,455, forward strand.
TTAAGAGAAGAGCAGAGAACAGTATGGAAATCGCGTTCTAATACAGGGTTTTTGGGCTTTCACCACCTCTGTGGCTCCTACTTTTGTTCACAAGTGCAATAAGTCACAATACATGAGGCTTGAAAATACCGAATTGTGATGAGCAAAAGAGAAGGAACAAGCTCCTATTCATAGCCAGACCTCGGTCAACGGGTATCGAAAATAATCTCGAAAGTTGTCACCAAATGGCATTCAGCTGGAAAACGCTAAACGCATCGTTTGTCGCGTTAACGCTTTCCAATCGCAGTCACGTAATTGCGCATACAGGAAGATGAATGATAACCAGGGACCAGTATTTCTTGTACATATTCGTCATGTACTTATGAGTGCTTCTTGGTCATATCTGGTATATTCATCGAGCATCGTATATCTCTGGACTTAAATGTCCTCCGAATTTCCTCGGGCTACCGTAACCACCACTGTACGCTTAAACATGAACTAGATAACTACCGCGAACTTAACCTCGTCACTGGTCATATCCATGAAGGTAACGAAAATTCGTATTCACACCACAACATTAAATTCCACACTGCAGTCGCTCGGTGATCGTTGATCCCAGCAAATATTGGTATTGCATTTTCCACATTGCTATCAATCACTTGTTATTAATAAATGATAGAGATGAAAGCAATACAAGCTTGAATTTTGTGCAACAAGGCTGGATTGGGTCTGATGTGCGAGTAAGTCTATGCTTTCCATCTCAGTTTCGATAAAGGGACTCACACTCACCAGAGTATTGACCACCGGGATAGGACTGCATAGCACTTGAATGAATTGTTTCCCCATGTTGATCGTGTTTGCGCTGGTCAACCAGGTTTTCAGAGTGCCCACAGTCAGTTTGCAGATGTCACACTTATTGACTAGTTTTGAAAGGCAGAAGGTGATTAAGATGAGTGGGGAAAACATTGGTTATCGCTCACCATTCCAAAAAGAAGTAGGAACATGTATCCGCATATAATCATGTATGATGTGTATCTTATCAGCAGTTAACAGGCTTAGTTTTGTTATGCGCGTATCCACTCAGCACAACCCGATGTAAAATTTATACACTGATTACAATAAAACACATTGGCTGTTTATGAGCAACCGGATCGTTTTATTGAGATTTTCGTAAATGGGACTTCAGAGTGATCCGGAATAAGTATTGAGAAAACGAGGCGACAGTGTGAACTCAGGAGGATGCGGATAGATTCCCTGGACACTGGATAAGAGATAGACTACTGATTGACCTTTGAAATGACTCTGTCTAATGGTAAGTAGTAGTGAGATTGCTACAATGATCCCCATCGTGCCAGTGACAGAACAGTATGGGTAGTACTTTAAGCTCCTTTCTGAGAACGTCACAATTTGGCTGACCCAATTCGGTTCTCTGTGCCGTATTTCAAAGCATTAGTGGACGACTGTTTGTTCTATATCTGTTCCAACCACATCCTAATGCACGCATATTTATTGTCATTATTTGTCACACATCTGCTCACTCCATTTATAGAGCTGTATTAGGCCGAGGAAGCATTAATCGAGGCGAGCTTNCTTTCGTGAATTGAATTGTGTATGTACATCTGGTCCACAGCCAATTAATGTGCGGTTTACACAAAATGAGATTGAAACATTTGCTACAGAATGGTTGCCTCTGTCTGTTATTCGTAAAACGGATTACAGAATTTACGCTGAAAGTGACAGAAAGTTAGCTGTGCAATCCCTCGAGACGTTTAATTTCTTTCTTTAGTCCGAGTATTCCGCTGTGAGTAAGATGAATGTGATGGACGTCAATGGAACAGCACTCTTTCGAAAAACATCACCGTTCTCGTGCAATGCATGTTTTAGTGATCAATATTGCTGTTGGCGTACACAATCAACTCACTGTTATCCAATTCCTCCGGTTCGTATGTCTGATTACGAGGGCACAGTCGCATGGACTGCGGGGAAAGAAAGCAACAGTTCTGTTAGGTTATCACCTAGAAATTTCGATGATAGAGCAATTGTGCCACATTACTCGTCATGCAAGTGATTATGCTCAATGAAGCAGTCGTGTTTTACAACTAAAATTCGTATATACAGGGCCAAATATTCAGTACCAGTCGAATTCACGAACTAGTTTGCCTGTTGGTTTATCCCCTTTTAGAATGAAACATGACAAACCAGAACTATTTGACGTGTTTATTTTATTGGACAATAGGGATTGAAATTCGCTAACCCCGAGTGCCTTCTTAATGTGACAACTCAGCACGTAGACAAATTAGATTGGTTTTCAAGGTGAATCGATTCACGAATGGTGCTGTTTACGCCGGTCAGTTATTTCATGCAATGAATGTGTCCAATGTTCATGGTCCTTGTGATTTCTCAAACGCGAAGCCTAACAGTACATGCATGGATGACTGTCTTTATATATCCTTCCGTACGTTCAAGCTATGTCATAGTGTAGTTGTTCCTCGTATTCTTCTAGTCATCACTGGTCTCAATGGATATCACATAGAGCAGAGAAATCGGTGACAACGTGTGTAATGTATGGTTCAGCCTGTTGCCGTAAATGGAGGCCAAACGTTTTCGTTAGCACGATACCGCAGTACTTCACTTTCTGATATCAGAATTGCTTTTCTTGTTCTTGTTCATGAGGCTGGTCGACTGAGGGCATATACAGTGGTATTTAGACGGCATCCGCATGCATCGGTTATACGTATTCACCATATAGCGATAACCACACCCATGTGACAACACGGACTAAACCCTTCATACACCAGAGGAGGTCGTTCATTTGTGACAGTGATCAAGGGTAACCAGATTTCAACACAGTGCTTTTCAACCACGTGTCCGAACCTTATCAATAACACCGCATTAATTCACCAACTGATTGTCAGATCTAGTTGCACAGTGAATTCTTTCTGATTATTCTTCATTTCTCGTCAGTCTTTGCTTTGATTCTTATCGGTAGTTCGCATATCTGACCGAGAATGGAGTGTACATATTCTGTCCAACATATCCTTATATTCTGTGTCCAGTTCATACTAATCAATTCATTCGGTTATATTGATTGTAATATTGTTGGAATGTGATCTGATTCACAATTAGAAGTTCATATCAAATTATTGAATTAAGTCCTGAATAATGAGTAGTCTAGTGGATAATTACTCACGCTCTTATAATTGTGATAGGTCATCCAGTGTTTGATTTAATTTCATGTAACATAAGTTAGTTAATAAGGAGTTTTTAAACTCTACAATATTGTGTAGAACTCACTTGACAAAATCGGTGTGGCTTGACCAAAGTAGACAGTGTTTTCAGAAACTGATTCAAATTGGCCCGTGTGAAACGTTGACACTAAAAAGAAGTATGAAAATATCAGAGGTTATAAATATGTAGCAAACAGTGATTCAGAACGAGGTGAAGCAGAAACCCTGTGCAAATGAATTCATACCTGGTATAGATGTTCTCGACATTTGGTAATTCAATAATGTGTAACCGAACTATTGCAAATATCTCACTGACAGTAGAAAGTTAAAATCCATTTGATTTGGAGGCCTAAATTCATTCACGGAAAACCCGTCCACAGTATGAACATGGGTACACTTGATATACTTCACCCGGATCCCATGACCACAATGAGCCAATGAAAGTGCAATATTCATTTGAAATTGGGAGAGTGGAAACTATTCCCAACGCACACAAGGGCGGTACAATCAACCAGACTCACTCTCCGGACCAGTTGGGGTCCGGGAAGAAGACGGCACATCCTTTCCGCCATAAATTCAACTTCCAGTCGAACTTCACGACTGGCTAGAATTTGACGTATAAATTTGAAAAATTCCTTGCACCCATCACAATCTGGAATAAAAAGAAAATCAAAGTCAGTGATTTTTCGATAGTTATTTGTTGGCTGCTCCGCATGATTTGTCAATCGATATCTGACAACAGGCTATGAGCACATTGCCGAAGAAACTGATGAGATATAGGAAATGTGAGATGTGAGTTATCTGTTCTCGGGAATTGTAGATAAACTGGAATGACTGTGTTCATCTGTTATGGAACGACCTGCAGAAAATCCTCACTCCTCGATATCCGCGAGATTTCCCAACAAGCAAGCATTCTACTTTCGAGATCGGAGAATGAATCTCCACTTCTGCGGCTAACAATAGCCACATGAATTTGACGTGGTTCGTTTCTTGTGGTGGACTTGAGAGGGGATTTCATCATATCAAATACGCATGATGAGTGTATGGAATTTGATCAATAATTAATTATCGGGAGAAATGACTCCCCAAGCTATAAGCTATAAACTATAAGCATATTTTCATTCCCTAAATTTATCTCAATCCGAAGTGTGATATTGACTGAGCCAAATGAAACATGCTTGAATAAAATTATTGATATAAATTATACTAATAGTAGGATAGAAATGTGTGGCCTTGATACAATCAAACGAAAGAATCTTGAATAAATTTATTGAGATCAATCACAATGATTGAATGGACTAAACAACAGTCGAGTTTTTCTTCATCGAGAAATAGCTTACCATTCACGAGTTCACCTGCGTCATCTGACAACGAGATTTCCTGTGAACAAAAACGCGAATGTGAGTGAGGTTATTGGATGTATCCGGGAGAAACTGAGCAAAATAGGTAACAACATACGTCTCTGTCTCTCTCTCTCTCTCACTCTACATATGAACATCACGCACCTGAGAATTCGCAAATAGCACCGTGGCGAACAAGAAGTACAAAACAACTGACTTCAAGTACATGCTGATCTGTGTTCAATTGTGGTTTATTTGAGCTACAGTAACACGGTACGCGTATATATGCATTCGAATGGACAAAGCATGTGAGAGAGATATCAACTATGAAGGAAATATGTAGAACTGAGTAATCACTGATTCTGTTTTCGCAATTACATTGATTGATATCAAACTTTGTAACGGACTAATGTTTTGATCGAGTTGTTTATCTGTCTTAAACTAACCTTTGATTACCAGTCTAAGGTTCAACAGTAACTGAAGACTATCAAGGAGGTCGTGGAAAATAAGTTGATAACGCTCCAAAGATCACGAAAGCGGTGATGTTGTTGTCGAGGCATTGTGGCACGGAAGATACATCCGACATATCTTGTGAGATCTAAGGACGAATTCAGTTTATCCACGTTGAAGTGTTTAAGTTCCAGCGAAGAGGCAATCAGCTAGAAGGACAATACGGAACACGAGTACCAGGATGTGGTTTCTTAGGTTGCGCAAGACCTGTCAGATAGCCAATCCTAGAGTTGTACGACTATGCAGTAGCCTTTGATCGAGACAAGTGACTAGCACACATTCTTGTTTCTTCCCTCAAGGATCTCACATGCAATATGTGAAGTGGATTTTTGAAATGCGAGGCTTCTTCATGTACCTCGTCATACACGGCCGGTACCCATTGGTGACAGCGTATCACACATGAGGTCGACACTACCGGAATCCCGAATGATGTCGAAGTGCTTTTCAGCTTTATTCCGTCTATGCGATGTATTGCAAACGTGATATCGCAGACTGTGTAATTCCTTGATGATGAATGTTTACCAGTAGAAATGGACGGATAAGGTAGAATTTGCCTTAATGTGATCAGAACTGCAGTGGATTAGATTTGTGAACCAATGGAGTCATCTGAACACATTATACAAATCCTGATTGAGGGAACCACGGAAACCTTTAAGGAGACTACCATCATCGAGTCAATTGCCTACACACAAACGAAGAATTGTACTTCGTCTTTTGCTGAAGCTAGTTTGTACATTTTTCGTTCTTGAAACTTATCAATTTTTTTCACCCCGATTAGCCTGTGTGACTATTACAGGAAGCATCTGACAAAGAGTGTCGGTGCAGATTGCTGAATTTCACGCAAACCGATTGTTTCTGTTAACCCTGAATTGATTGACACATGCATTTGTACCTTTTCGTTGCATTGGTGTCAAAACTCACGGGAAGATCTAGATATTCTCACTGTAAACAGAAGTCTAAGTGATCATGATGATAAAGACCAGAAAAGAACCGTAGGTCAGCGAAAAGCTCAATTCCGTCAATGATGTGTACATGTTTCATATTGGCAATCATTGCTATCGATCCATGACTAGATTGATGCTGCGGCTGTGTCAAATTATTCAAATTAATTGCCTCTGGGGTTTATTCTTTGTTTTTCGCAAGCCCGTTTGCTACACATGATCTTCACGAACCATAGTGAAGTTGGATGTGTTCTGAAACCTTTGCTCCAAAGGACGATTAGCCTCTGCAAAGAGAACAGCAATGAATACAGTTCCGTAAATTAGGAGCCGATCTTTCTCCTTCACTCATGTAAGCTAAGCAAAATGAACAGTATAAGTAGGTCGATCAACTTCCTTTCAATCCGTTCATCTGTTCCCTGCAATTTATTCGATCACAAAATCCGACCGTTTACAGAGGATCCAACGTGTATCACACTTAGTGATTAGTCGTTCCAAGCTTGAACTGTGTATTTCGAATGACTCTCTTTGTACACCGGATTGTTCTGCTTCGTGAATTGCGTTTCGGTTATGAAAGGCCACAACGTACAGAAATTCCAAATCATGTCAAGGAGGGAAGATATGAGACATTTTCCGTAACGTTTTGGGCATGTATGTGTGTGTGTGAGAAGTAGTAGTTCGATCGGTACGAACAAAGCACAATTCCTGGCCACGAGCAAATTTTTCTCACAAGAGAAGCAGTATATGACATACAAACAGGGCGATACGATTGCGAATTACCTGCTACAAAATTGCGCTGATCGTCGTTTCCAACACCAGGACTAGCACTCTTCACCCTAGTTTTGGCAATACATTCTGCACCACAAACCATTGGATCTGTGGGTTCACTTATTTTTGTTAGATAGAAAATTGTGCAGATGAATTTCGCAGAAGGAAAGATCGGTGACGGGTCGCTTTGAAACTGGGAGGGAGTGGCAAAGAGTAAACAGAAAAATCTCCATTATTGGTGGCTCTGAAAGAAATGTATAATATTGGTTCCCCTCGTATGTAACAATCGATGACATTGCTTCAGAAATGATGGAAACATGTTCCAGGAATCGTTCAAACTACTTAAATAAAGAACACAGCAGCAGCACAGTGTTGCACAATTTATTTCCGGAAAAATTTTGCTGTATCTACAGTCAAACAAAATAACGAAAACTAACAAGGATGAGCTGTTAGTGTTGTCTGCGTCCATCTTTCTGCCAAGTTAGGGCTAAAGTTACAAATAACTCTTTCTGCTTGCACTGAACAGTAGTTCAGGCTTCCATCGGTTTATGGCAATCGCCTCTGCAAACTGGAGCAACCGAGAGTTTTGCGTGATGAAGACACTTTTAAATGCTGCGGTCACGTTCACTTGATGCCCAGTCTCTAGCACGTGACGAGCGATCGATGACGCTGATGTGTGTGGGTTGACCTTTGACCTTGATCATTCGGGTGTGATCCGTTCACCAGTTTGTTGACCCTTTGTCTAAGCTGCCGCTGGGTTTTGCCTAGGTAAGTGACCGAGCACCCACAGACGAATTGGTACAGTTGATTGGATTTGGCTTACTGCGGGGGCGGTTGCTTGACTGGAGGAGGCGGTATTCTGTCACATGGGTAGACGAAAACTGGTTTGGCTGTGTTGAATGTTCGTTTGATGGATGAGCTTAGGCGGTGCTCCAACAAAATACTTACATCACCACCCTTGAACGGTAGCTGCAGGACAGCCTTACTCCAGTTTGCAGAGGCGATTGCCATAAACCGATGGAAGCCTGAACTACTGTTCAGTGCAAGCAGAAAGAGTTATTTGTAACTCTAGCCCTAACTTGGTGGAAAGATGGACGCAGATAACACTAACAGCTCATCCGCGGTAAATGTTACTTGTTAGTTTTCATTATTTTTTTGATTGCAGTATTTACCTGAAGAGACACAACGAAATTTTTCCGGAAATAAATTGTGCAACACTGTGCTGCTGTGTTCTTTATTCTAGTTCATATCGGGAAAAGTCTGTTTCAATTTCCTCAAAAAGCGTTCAAACTACGTCAAACTGCCCGTTCAAAGGATATCGCTATAGTCGTTGGACAGTTCAATGCTCAGTTCTAATCCCTGGAAGAATGCAAAAGGTACCCAGGCGGTGAATACGCAATCCACAGCAACCAGACGGATAACGGAGTTCGCTAACTTCAGCTTTGAAGAGACTACAGATTGTCCATATGCTTGATAGGGGCAATCTGTAG
>UZAN01052368.1:861-14258 GCA_900618425.1 Echinostoma caproni
CAATCCCTGTCCACCTTAGATTTTACCACTAACCTGTGTGCATTACGAGTTTGGTAGCGTTCAGTGAAGTTCGCTTCACTGTATTTTGCTTTACGATGATGACAATGACTCAAAAACTGCGCAAACCACTGCGGAATTAGTTTAGTTCCGATAATCACAAATGTGTTGACTTCTGTGATACTTTGCCGCCTTAAGGGAGAGGTATATCCGCGAACAGCAAGCAGGATTCCGACCAGATCGTTGTTGTATCAACCAAATCTTCACTCTGAATCAAGTCCTCGAATTGCTTCACACACATCGTCGGCCAAAAATCACAATTTTCTTAAACCCAAAAGGATCTTTCGATTCAGTTGACCGTGAAGCTCTTATGGGGTCACTGCTTCGCAGAAGAATGCCGAGGAAGTATTGCGGTCTCTGTACCTGCATACTTTTGATAGTCTAAGGATCTACGGTGAGCTAAGTAAATCGTTCGAAACCAGCAGCGGCGTTCGTCAAGGGTGCCCTATTTCGCCATTCTTGTTCAATTTCGTCGGAGACGAAATACTGGAGAACTCACTTAGGGGTCTCGAAAATGTTGGTTTTGAATGGGCAGCTGGAGGGAAGGTGTGCGATTTAGAGTACGCGGACAGCATTTTTTGCTTGTTCGAATGTATAGAGGATGCGCAAAGCAATCTCGACAGAATTCCAAGTTCTGTAACTTCATTTGGTGAGTGTTTGGCACCTTCAAAGTGCAAAATGATGCTACAAGATTGGGTGCCATCTACCCCAACTCTGATGCTTAATGATGATATTGGAATGTTTCTCCTACTTAGGTGGCTGTGTGACAAATGACGGTAGCATAATCAATAAATTAACCGCCCGCATTTCCAAGGCTCGAGCAGCTTACACAGGACTGACACACCTTTGGTGCAGACGCGATGTTTCGTTGAAATTGAAAGGTCGTATATACTGCGCAAGTGTGCGGTCAGTTCTGCTTTATGCTTCCGTGATCCTTCATTTGCTCGCGGAAGATGTTCGTNGTAGTTTGCCGTGGGTTGGATGGTGCGAGTGTGTAAACAACTCTGAGGTAAGCCGTCGCGTATTTGGTAATGATAGGATGAAGAATTCGTTGTTCCCTCGACTTCAGATTAGTGGACTTCGCTAATTAAGGCACATATTGCGCATGCCCTGTTATCGTCTACCGCACTGCGCCCTATTTGCAGTTTCGGGCTCCAGGTTGGCAGAAACCGCGTGTAGGTCAACAGATGATGTGGAGACGAAGTATGAAGAAATGCACAAAGCAATTAGGTAGAATTGGTGTCTCCCGTCTTCCAGGTTGGGATTCAAAAGACTGCAACTGGTTGGTTGGGGACACTGCAGGATATGACAACTAACCGACAGCAGTGTCATTTCTTATCAGGTCAGTATGCTTGAAAAGTTATGTATGCACCCTTGGATTGTGTACTCTGTGTGTTGACCATAGAGATACACTTTGTTTGCCTCCCTCCAATTAGGCCCATTCTCTTTCCATCTTGTGCTTTATCGCTTGATTTGTGTACATTGTGAGCTTGACAGCGATCAGTGAAGTTCACTTCACTGTATCTCGCTGATGATGGTGATATCTCGTGCTGTAAAACTGTCATGGGTTTAGTGCAGTTCGTCCACCATATGATTACTGGTCATTCTTTTCTGATCATTCATTGTGTTTTACAGCTGATTGACAAGATCGGTGTTACTGCCTACGACCTGAGTATCGACAATTTGGATATGCACGCTGTGAGTTTTGTTTAGTTACAGTCCTTTCGGTAGCATTCGTTTCCTGCTTAACTTCGGTTAATCACTCTGTCAGTGACCCAAAAGGTCCGAATAAATAAATTTATAGTATGCTTCAAAGTGATGCAACGTAATGCGGTGAACTGATTTTTATGGTAGTCCTTGGATGAGAAAGATACTTCAGCTGACGAAAGCCACATCTCTGCAAGTAGGTCTTGAACAATGAAGAAGACATCTTGAGAGTTAATTTTGTTGATTCGTATTTTTGATGAGTTTTCAAAGAATTTTATCTACCTGGAATAGATGCAATTTTAAAATAATCAGTAAAGTACTTGGCGCCATTGTACGATAGATTGTCTGTTGATTCAAACCGAGTTAAGAACAAGCCCGAAAGGGTGTTATTCAACTGGTACACTGCATCCAAACTACTCACTGAGATCATACGATCCGCTATATAGGGCTCATTTTGCATATGCTTTTTATAAAATATTCCCAAGGTGCACTTATTCTATAGATGAAATGGATAACTACGTTTGACTCCTTAAGATTTCGATCGCTTTTTACTAGTTCCATCGGTGTATCAAATGTTTCCTCTTCGTCGTCTGTTGGTTAAGCATTCTGTTCAAAGTGTACAAACCATGTGCTCAGTGCCTTTTATTTTTTACTCTAAATAAACAGAACTGGATGGGTCTTTCTCCTGTCAGTTGCTTCTACACGGAATGCCGTTAGCGCAATGGGATCTCCTTTCATCTGATTATCGTATCCGACCGCGAACTGTAACATCAATATGACCACGTTTATTATCTTGTTTGCTGTCGGTTTCAAGCTCGAGTCGAATTTCATTGTTTTGTTGCAAGGAATACGTCCTGACTAGTGATAAGCCCTAGTTACCGATCCCATTGCCAGTTCCACATATCCACTTCAATAGCGGTGTTACCTGTGTGCGCTAACACGACAAGAGTTTCGGTCACTCAGTTGACAAAACACTTGAGTCTTGAAAAAATGGGTGTTTGTCGGTCGAAGCTAATGCACTAACAATCGTGGAATAACGGAGAAAGCACACAGTTCTGTACAATATTAATGCATATATATTTCGATAATTATGCGAGAAAACAACATTAAACACTACCTTCGCGCAATGAGCAACGCATTCGGGACCTTTGGTTCCGCAATATCTGTTGGAATCACGGTACCAGGAATTTTCAACTTGACAAGCCGATTTCACTGACAGAAGCAACAGTTGAAGGTCTCGAACAGGCTGCTATGTCTGAAAGTAAAACCGTTATTTTAATCAGAGGATTTGAAAATACAACTTTGTGATGGCTCAAGTGGGGTTTATCTCAGCAGGAAATCCATCATTTTGGGTGCAAACAATTGCCAGATTTAATTTCTCTGTCTATAAGACCATAGCCTCACAGAAAACACATGGAAAAACTGTGTCAATTTGAACAACATGGAGTAACATGCTTGCGAATCGCGCTTTGATCTAACCAAAAATATGATGGAAGAAGATCATTGAAAAAAGGATTTGCCTACTTTACGGTGTTTGTAGTGCTACATGAGCTTTGTCAGCGATAATTCGCAAACAACAAAAACTTTGAAGTTATTTGAGAGTAATATATGATTTGATGTAATTAATTATATGGTGAATTTTGTCGTGTACAGTACAAAACGAGCGTGAACAGGAAAACTATGAAGCATCAGATGGCGTTTTCGGCCCCGTTTGGTTTCATTAGCAATGAATTTGGTATGAGTCTGTTTATTCTAATCACCAGTCTTAGTTTGTCCCAATAACATTTTTTTCGTGATTGTTTTCAAAAAAGAATAAATCAAACTAGCAGTTTATACTTTACCTTCTATCTACCTCACGGGCGCTTCTGCACGCACAGTAATCGGATGGCTGTCACGCCGTACGACAATAAAAGCAATTGAACGCTGGTGAAAACGCCTCAATTGAAGTTTCGCACAGTGACAAAATGTTCGGTAGCAAACAATCAGATTCGGAGAAGAATCCTCATTGGAATAATTCATTCAACTCTAAATATGATTGAAAAGTAGAGTAAAAACCAATTGTCCCCGCAGTGGTTTTCAAAACAAGTACTCGAACATTCCTTGGGTATCACAGCAATATTATGTGATTTAAATCAATGAAAATATATATTACTGATTTTCCTGATACTTGACAGCCGTGCATCGTCGGTGCTAATTTGCGGAAGAGGTCATCAAACACGCTGCTGTGTTTCGTCCACTACGTGTGCACATACGCCTCTGTACAAGTGATATGATTCATGCTGCGCGTTATGCAATCTATGGTATCACTTTCGACATGAACTTGTCTGGGTGTGTCAAACATGGTTCCGAATTCGTGACTGACCCACTCTCTCGTTCACTGTGTCTGGCACACGTGTGTCATGGCGGAGCAGTGAACCGGACTTCCTAACCAGTTACATTCTATCGCCTCCGATTCCAGGAGCTTACATTTTCATGTTTTATACAGCAAATACAGTTTCAATTGTAATGATAGGACACTTCGTTGCATGATGCATAGCGCGTATACTGTTAAACCTCGTCTTCCGAGAACTTTGTTTAGGCTCAGTAGCGCTCACAGAGTGACTTGTGTTCCTTTCGTGTAACTATTCCATTCCTCTCTGAATTGTTTTGTTGATCTAGTCAGTATATACTGAAACAACCTCTCTGCGGAAGTGAGACGGACGAAGTTTTGATGTCTGAATGTCCTACGAACAATGAATGTCTCTGAGGAATGTGGTGCGAACGGTAATAGTTATGTTTGCAGGTGATCTTTCTCGTTACATTTGTTCGATATGCGACAATAGCGCAACTGGTATTTAGGAAGAGATGAAGAGCGATTAACGGCTTCAAAACTACAAATGACAAATAAGAACAGCGGTGACGTGATTCGAACTTGCGAGGCAATGACCGGGGGCCCTACACTGGTCGACAACCACCGCCCTTTGTATCTATCTGCAATAGACCAGTAACCGTTTGCCCCTGCTCTCGTCAAGTATATCACAACCATCGCGGTTCAGAATGTTACAAACACATTGGATTTTCAAACATTCCTATCGTATACTCCTTTAGATTACTCACCTGTATTCTCAATATTGGATACCAGATTTGGGTCACTCCATATGTGCCGATTTCTATTGGCTAGTTCGCCGCATGAAATGAGCATTAATGTATGCGTTATCGATAAAACTGTAATGTGGTTTGTTCGGTGGCGCCATCCACCAATCCGGAATAAAAATCTCACGCTTCTGCTTCAATGACCCAACTGTTTATTTACACGGCTGTTGTTCGAGTTTGTCAGGAAACATAGCGTAGTATTGTTTACTCCCTAAGCTTCTTTATGGCACCAACCATTCGACTTATCCACGCGTCACCTACCTCGGGAAATTCCATCGAAACAGGAATTTCAGCGGCTAAAAAAGATTGAAGAGGAAAAATCGCAGTTCACTTCGACGATGTTCTTCAATTTACTTGATTTACAAGTGGTACATACAGAACCAAAAGAAAGTTTCACTTCAAATCGAAGGTCATAATCAAAAGTTTCACAGGGTTCGAATGCTCAGTCTTATTGCTATCGCTTTCGTTCATTCCCAGCGAATTCATAACACCTGTCACCAGGCCTACAGGGGAAACTTTATGGGCGCTTATGATTTTCTTTTTTCGCTCTTAGGTGCGAAGGTAATCTTCATTGCAGTTGAAATTTGTGAATTGATATTGCACCGAGGTTTTATTGCACTAGTCCGTGGGGGCATTGTTCCCCCACCTTTACCGTTCTCTCAGGATCGCAACACGTTCCATCGGTTTGACAAATTCAATGCCAAATACAACCCAATTGGTCAAAGTCAACTGCGTGAAGTCTTCCTCAAAACGGACAACTACATTCAAGGCGCATTCTTTGCTCATGTGTTGAAGGTAATTACAAACCGTTGATCGATTGATTGTTCCTATCCGGTTGTTTATTCGTAACTGTTGGTACAATTTCTTGTTCGGCATCAGCCATCCTTTTTTGATTTTCGAACAAATTAGCTATTGTGGTTGACGTTTTACTCAGGATTCTGCAGACCAAGGTTTACGTTAGATTTGAAATGAACTGCCAATTTTCTTTCACAGTACAAGTTATTTTTATCTTCGGTTCTTGTGTGTTTAATTAACTCAATCGATATGTTGATTATGTTTAGTTTTTCACCGGTGTTTTACCATTACTTCCCTCAAATAGGGTTTGAGTGGCTAGCCACAGTTATCTGAAACTAGACCAAGCTGTGAACAAATTATCAAATTAGCCGCTAGTAGTCCTTAATGAAAGGGTAAAGTATATTGTTGATTCATGAATCTTTAGATCTCTCTTTGATAATGTTTAACCGACNTTAACCGACTACCTTTTATAAGGAATACAATAGCCCGCTGCCGATGTCTGCGATCGAATTATTAGTTGGAAGCAGTTTTCGATTTGGTTTAGGGAGGCACAGAATAACCTAGTAAATTAAGTAGCTCGGTCCTACAACTCCATCTCGTTTACTTTATAAGGTAAGTGACGGAAGTGAATGCTTATACCGTCTCAACACAACGTCGATGACCACTATCACTTCAGTTTGGTGAACGTTGTCCTTTTTGTGTTGAAGTGAAACATGGACTTTTGCTTCACTTTTTGCCAAGATGATAATTTTGACGTACACATTGCACAAGCATTACTGACTACTTCCCAGTTTGATGATACAGTTTTATATTAATTATTTTTTTTATTGCACACCAATGAATGATGAACAGCAGATGGAGCGATCCCCATAGCCACGAAGACCTGCTGTTCAGTGGTGGTAACCGGCAACCTAAGCCCCTTGAATTCGAGCGGCGAACCAAATAAGGCCCCACCCATTAAGTCAGGTGCGGTACTGAACCGGACAACAGCAGAGCTGCCTACATTAATTAACAATAGAAGAATTGGAACAATTGGGAGATCTTTTTGTTTATCAAGGTGTATTCTTTCACCAGAGTAAACCTGTCGCTCACCACCAAACTGCCTGAGAATCGTTTTACGGCTGTTTTCATCCTTGTTGGTAATCATCAACAGTGCGACCACGATGTGCTAATCCACGTCAACACTTCCTAACCTAACGCTCATCTGTCGCTGTCGTTGAAAATACCAGACAGTGATCGATACCCTGGTGATAAGGTCCGGCACTTCTAATGATAGTCACGGATGAGCGCCCCATTAGTTGGTTGTGTTGACGCGTGGTACACTGCTGAGAGTCAACCGGGATATCCGAAGTGGTTGGCGTATAAGATCAACAAACCCTCGTCAACCAGGTTCGAATTTAAATGGAAATGAATTACTAATAATTCATAACGAGGACAAACAGATTTACAATGCTCTTAATTTTTTCCAGTGGTGAGTAACACGTTGAATCTGTTTGACGAATACACCCTTAATCTTTAAAAATCTCTTCTGTCGAAATGAGTTCACGGATATGGTTATTTTTACCGTTATCTGAGAATAATTGTGATAGAGTTAACCAAACCCGCAGCCGAATGCGGTTAGAAACCTTAAACATGTTATCGATCCGTCACATTCCACATTAGAACCAGGAGAATCTCCTCTCATTGTTTTGTAATTTTAAAACTGTACTATGTAGTATAATGTCTAAGCCAACATAATAACCCGCAACACCGGAGTTTTGTGTTCCGTTGTATCTCACTTTCATTTGTATATTTTCATTCTGTTCTGTTGGTGCGTTTTCCAATCTAAACTGATCGAAATTTCCGCATTCGCTGTTAATTTTACTTTAGACCAAACCGCCCGTACATACGGTCGTTCATTTTTATAGGAAAACATAAATTGGATTTGTACGTGATTTTTATCGCTCCAATCCAAAACGTTTTGATTCAAAAGGGAACTTTTGCACCAAGTTGATGTCAGTTGTATTGATAATCAACTACCTGTGGTTTTTCGGATGCGTGTGTGCATTCGATAGAACTGCGGTGTTTTTTTTTGTTAATCAACTGACGAATGATGGTTATCTCCTTGCCTGCTCCGTCGGAGAATGCCCACCCTCAACGACTTCCTTGAAGATGGTTCGCTAAGCTTACTCACAACTCTTCACACTTTCACTCTTTGGTAGAGTTTCTGTATTTTATTTCTTTCGTCTCTACACATTAGTCCTGACTTCCTTTTACCTACTGCACTGCAGGAAGTGTTTTCTGATCTCGAGGAGTCAAAATATCAAAATGCTGAACCGCGCTTGTCAATCTACGGTCGCTCTATTCACGAGTGGGATAACTTAGCCAAATGGGCCCTACAAAGGAATGTGTACTCCGACAATGTGCGCTGGCTTATCCAAATACCCAGGCTATATGATGTGTATCATGCCAAAGGATCAATGAAATATTTTCAGGTCAGTTTGGAGAATTGACTTATTCTCACTAGTTTCATTGAATATTCCCATTGTAACACTGTTTTCTTAATGTGGCAATGAGAATATTTATTAAATTACGCAGTCGCAAGGGGAAACTGGCCACCACGGAGCTGATAAGTTATTTGCGCTACGAAACCAGATTTGCAGAGACGGATATGATGTTCATCACCGTTTTCTTAATATCACTTATCTCTTTAAATCTAATTCCAGTAAGAAAGTTCCTCTCATTGGTATACTACCGCCCCTCACATTTATTAGTTTGTATGTCTTTTAATTTTTGAAGAACAATTCAACCTCACTGTGTTTGCGCGCTCAATGTTTTGTCTAACATTCTGCTTGAAATTTGCCCAAACCTTAACCACCGCTTTGAAATGGGTTTGCATTCTCACTATTTGGATGGTGAAATACGGTTGTAACACTACCTTATCCACTAATTCTTTGGGGTATAATCCAAAATTTGCGCTAAGTGAATTGATCGCGATATTTTCTTGATAAGGAACGGGGATTAACCCCCCTCCCCCATCAATCCACACGTACCGGACAGTTCGTATAGTTGGCATGTTTGGGCATGCACTTCTCTTTAGGGCTTATCTGTTTCTCCACTTTTCGCTTGTCTTTTTCCGGGAGAGGACTATATTGACCGGTCGGTAGCATTGAACAGTTTTGTGTCTTACAGTGGACTTAAGCTGCGAACTTTCCGAGTTATGCAGTCAGTGGTCACCGCCCTAAAATTGCCTCTTTATCAAAGACCACATTCAGAAGAGTTCCTCCACAATGTATGACGCCATCAGTTTCCCATCACACAGTAAATCCATACTTATGAATCCTTAACTTTTGGTTAATCTTAGGCACTCCTTACTCTTATATGCAGCATGGCTTCTATTGAAGTCACGTCAACTCAAAGTGAATATTTTACTTTCAAAATGGTAAGTTCTTGGTGGCTATTCTACTTTGTTTCTTATATTGCACCCGATGATTTACTCGGCCATCCAAATTCAATACTTATAATTGAATACTCTTTAGTTCCACCAGAAGATTACCGCTGCAACAAAACTTTTCAGCAAATCGCAATCTGTCTGTCTCTACATTTCCTTCTTCCTTCCATTTTCGCACTCATTATTCAGGATATTCTAACAAACGTCTTTCAACCACTGTTCGAAGTTACTGCAAATCCGCACTCGCATCCGGAACTTCATGCCTTTTTGCAATACGTAACCGGATTCGACTCCGTGGACGACGAGTCCAAGTCAGATAAAGTGGTGTTCAACATATCGACTCCCACTCCAGAACAATATGAGCTTCAGGAGAATCCACCGTATTCCTACTATATTTATTACATGTATGCTAATCTCGCACAGCTGAATCAGTTCCGCAGGTGAGTTTCCCCACGCTTGCGATGTGGAAATGAATCATTGCAATGATTTGCTCGTCCCTGAATACCCTCTTTAAATCACTGAAAAATCTCTCATTTATAAAACTCGTCTACACTAATAATAATATTATTTCTGATTTATTGAATATAAAANATATATAGTTAATTTTCAGGAAAGCGGCTGTGATCAATTAAGGATTCCTATCTAGGCCAAAATACAGGTGTGCGTGCCTTGCACTCTTGAAGTGGGATACCTCGTGTGATTCGAACGATGGGTCACACAATCACACTATGTGAACAGAGTCGATGACAGTCCGTTAACTTCAGACCATTTAGCAAAACCAGTAACCACACCTTCGTGGTCGATTTTTGGTCGTTGTCTTCTTTGGTTCACCTTTGCGGGGCCGTACGATGAGAAAAAAGGTTGACAAACTATCAGGAAAATAAATGTTAGAAATATGGGAAAAGCAGATACATACAGAAATACGTACACGATTAACAGTGTATATGGAACTAAACCCATACACCTTGCTTCTCACCATCGAGTAGACCGTTCTTGAGGCCTTTTCCAGGCATACCTAGCACTAGGACTTGTGTTTGCGGGTTTCAGTTTACTTGGGTAAGGTTGCGGACAACCGACGAAATAGTCATTGTTTAAATTGTTGTTTGGCAGATTCAAGTTTTTTTGTCGAAATTTTGAAACGTTCAGTAGCCTCAGTGGGATTCGAATCCACGCGTGGACGCCTCCTTCGCTTTTGTACAGCGCACACTCTACCGGTCGGGCAGTCAGCTCACATGTTAACTGCTGGATGCCATATGTCTCTCTAAGTTGGATGGGTAATTCGAATATGAAAAGATCAGTGATATCGGTGTGGCCTCGTAACTCAGCTGGAAGGGCGTGCGCTGTACAAAAGCGTAGGCGGCGTCCATGCGTGGGTTTAAATTCCACCGAGGCTACTGAACTTTACACAATCTCGACAAAAAAGTAGCCATTGTTTTGTGGACGACAATCTTGAGAAAAAATGCCTCACCTTTAACTGATCTGCTGGGTATCTATTTGATTCGTGCTCCACATACCTTCCACAATGCCCTCATTGATGGTTTATATACGGAACTCCTTGTTTTACTCGGCGTTGACTGTTGTTGAGACGGTGTTGCATGCATTGTTGAACTAAAAGCGCCACCCAGAATACTCAGAGACATTGTTATGTCTTATCAAACCCTTTTTACAACTCTATTCATCTCTTGATCGCTTCAGTCACCGTGGCCTAAACACGTTCGCTCTTCGCCCACATTGTGGCGAAGCCGGAAATATCAATCACTTGGTAACGTGCTTCCTGCTGGCTGAAAGTATCAACCACGGACTATTGTTACGCAAAGCGCCAGTGTTGCAATACTTGTACTACCTCGCACAGGTCAGTTGTTTTTAAAGTTCGTTGAGGACGGGTGATTTTCAAGTGGTATTTAAATTTAAAGACAGTAACTGACGGATCACATGAGACGTGGATTAGTGACCTGATTTCATTTCGCAGTTTCATATTTTATTCAGTCATCATTTATGTATATTTAATCTGGATAAGTGTACTACGGAATGGGTGTAGCCGGTCATATAAGAACCAATAACTTGAGAAGATGCATTGAACATGAGTTGTGATTGAATTACACTGTCTATTGGTCTAATAATTGATAAGAAAATCACAGTTCATACGAGACAATTCACTGCTTTCGTACAAACCTGTAACTAGTCCCATTCTCTACAGAGAAATAGTCACCATCAGTGAAGTAATCACTTGTGTAGTAATGTAACTATTGCAGATGGTGAAACTGCATTACAATAATTCCCGCCAAAGCTGCGAGTTGGTGTTATACAACCGCTTTCATCATCCGAGAAGTCCACTTCAATTTTGCGATCTCTTTATGGTAACAGCCGAAACCGAGTCCGAGCTTACAGCACTCTTTCGCCCAAGTTCACTACAGAGAGTGGTGTTCGTCAGGGTTGCTCTCTTTCTCTCCGTTTCTGTTTAACTTTGTCATAGATTTAATTCTTGAAACTGCCTTATCCCCGTGCGAGGATAGCGGCATCGATTTACTTCCAGGTGGCAGATTGTCTGAAAACCCTAACCAGGACGCTGGGTCACATCGGTCCCGTTAGGCTTCCTGAGTGGGGACCCCGAGATCATGGAAACCGGTGGTTCGATACATTGGATGATTTGACGAACAGTGGCGCTTGTGCATCTGCTCAATATTCTTGCAACCCCAATCCATATAAATTCTCTATCTGAACTCTCTTCTGAAATGAACTGAACCGTTTTCAGCACTGCAAAATAAATTATCTTGAGATATAATAAAAACTGGAATATTTATCCACTTTTTTGTTTGAGCTTCCTTTTATCCGACTTATGCTCTCAGTATAGGCATAAGCTTATAAAGTTATAGAATGTTGTGGTCAGTTTTCAAAAGCAGCTCAGAGATTACTTGAGCTAAAGTTCCTAAATGATCTATAATATCGTTTGTGTATATATTTACGATACGTCCTGTCCTATGGACAGAGAAACGTTCACGTCAACAGTCAGTTGAGTTTCCGCTATTTTGACTATTACGATAACGATTCGACGATCGAAATACCCACTGTATCTAAACCTTTTTCTCACAATGTCCGATCACTATTGGATCGTATTGGCGGCTGGAGTCCTTGGGAGACGAACGCAGTGTGTCACGGAGGAAGTGGAGTGACAGTCTTATAAGCTTATCGAATCTCCACTATTTTTGGTGCTTCAGATCAGATTCGTTGCGCCCCTAATCGTGTGTTTTCTGCTTGTTCTTATCTTGTCCTTGGTCTACTATTCCCCATCTGGGTGAATCTATTGGGCGATTTCTCTCTTGCCCTTGCCCGCATTGTCGAATGGGATCATTGGTCTGTATTTTTGCCTAATCTGTCATCTGGTTAATCAGGTCAATCATTCCACTGAGGTCAATGTGGCAACGGTATCCCGCTTGTTGTTTTTTCCACAAGAAAATCAATCAATGGCCAATTATAAATGAGAAAATCCTCCAACGATCAGATATAGAACTCACGTATGATTGCATGTCCATTTTTATGTGCATAGTAAAAGCCTATCAGATTGTCGCGATGCGCTTTGACAAACCTCTCTCGATCATAGCCTAATCGACAGTCTAAGTAACTTTTTAAAGTTGCCTAAACAATCCCGGCGATCCATCAAAAATGATGTTCAGCGCATAAATTAGTTAATTCGAAACCGCATAATTATCTGTGATGGTGTTTCTTGATTAATAGAATAGAAATTTTAGTACGATTCGGTAGTAGATGAAGTGAATAATGTAGGATAGATATGTATTTTTTCAATGGTGAGATAAAAATTGTAATGTTCCGATGACAAACTGGGTTCACGGAATGTACAACGGTATAGTCAGTTTTTTAGGTAGAAGACTCCGTTTGAGATTATACTGAAGTCAGAAAGGTGATTGACGGACGTAGTGATGAGATTCAAACATAAGACCTCTAAGTCACTGTGAGCATGGATAACCTTGATCATTCGATCACAACAGTAGCAATTTTACAGCAATCCTTTTTAAACACTCCGTCAAAATAGCATTCCAATAACGAGAGAGAAAACATTGATAAACGAGAGATTTCTGAACATGATATTGGTACAATTTTTGCTCCGAATAAGCATGCGGTTTTTTCATGTAATTTCAAATATAATTTGTCGTGTTACACTGGCGGTGCATAGCTTAAACTCTTTGTTATATCACGATCGATTATCTGATAAAGAGAAGTCCCAGAATACATCCATATTTCTAAAAGGGTTTCTTTAATA
>UZAN01052370.1:6536-17701 GCA_900618425.1 Echinostoma caproni
GTATAGTGACTTCATTGCCAAATCTAAGAACTTCGAAGACGGCTTATCAGTGAGGGATAAACAAGGAATCCTGACTGAGGGGCACCAGCATTCACCGACTGAACGAGACACCTTGTCATCTACTCTGACACGGATGTTGCGGTCCAGGTCACCAGTTCCGAGGGCAGGCCAAACTTGGGTTGTTTAGCCAGGAGACCTGCGTGACAGACGGGATCAGAAGGGTTTCTCCGTGGTCGTTGAGAGTTTCTAACCAAGTGTGCGAAACCAACAAAATTACAATCCCCAGACCACTTATATACAAAGCAACCTTTAAAAAACAGTTCCTTGGGAAAGTGAGTTTTTCATTTTCCCACTTCAGTCAACCGCTTTCAACGCTTTGTATTTTTCCTTAGAGGCCTGTGTGACATTTTCACATACTGTTTATTTGCATGTGATCCCCTCTTTTGTGAGGATAAATTGGCCTCTTGGATAACTCTGATTGCAGCCATCCATGCTTTACAATCAGCAACAAGGTAGGCGTGTCATGAAATGCAGTTGTTCTGCAGGTTGCGTACTCCAAAAATCAACTTGAAGACTTAGGTCAACTACATTATAATTAATAGTGCTAACTCTCGTCTTCAACTGAACTTCAAGGCAACAATTCCAACTCAGACAAGCTGCCAACGATATAATTTTCGTTGAGTTCTCCTTATAACCGACGGAAGACGAAAGCCGAATCATCGGGAAACAAAGGCATTGTCTCTATCTTTAAGCTCACAATGTTGGCGGTCGATGGAGTTTGAAACGCAGTCATACTACTTAATTTTAGCCAGATATTGGAGACGCAGTGGTCGAAGTTTTCCAGAATTTTCGTATCTTCCAATCTCAGTGACCATGTTTAACAAGTGTATGTAAGAATAGACCGAACTGCAGTTGGGTATGGAGGTTTATCTCGCTGTGCACATACAAGGAGTTGTAGGAATACTAGCCCTGCACAATCGACAGAAAGTTTGACTTGGCTGTATAGCAGATCGCAGGCACTTGATATGATATAGGTGGGGCGTAACGGGTCTGGGGATGTGGTAAAAACTTCCTTTTTTGAGGCTTTTATCCATTCTTGGATTCACATTCCATACGATCAGTCTGTGCTCCTGCTTAAACGGAAAAGATAGTTAATATTACCCTCATTTTGCTCCACTCCTCACAGTCGTTAATTAGGCTATTGCTATTTTGGCTTGTTCGTAGATTCATACGGGAGTGTCTAGCAAAGCAGTAGATGCCGAGAAAATCTCTCGCTTGGCCTCCAGCTTTTGCACCAGAATCCATGATTGTTTTGATCAGTATTTAAATAACTTTTTTGAATATATTCCGAAGTTCATGGAGTTTTTCTACGGACGGTTGAACTGCAATCACGATGCAATCACGATTCATGATTTTGGTTGGATCAGTCAGAGTTGCATTTAACCAATACCTATCCAAATGACTGTAGTCGAGAGATACACCCCACCGTGTCAACCAAACTGCTTCCATTTCAGGATGACTGTAAGACCCTAAATCAAGAAGATTAAGATGAGATTTAAGGGTAGGAAAAGGGTATAACCATACAACTTCTATACTCATACTGGCTGGATAAAGAAAATCGATTTAACATAGTTTTGTTGTAGCCCGTGTAAAATCACAGATATCAGATCATAGGGGTTGATCAGATTGTGTGGAGCTGATGATTTCAGGTCGGTTAAAACAAGGAACTATTAAATCGATAGATGACAACATGCACTCAGAGAGTAAGGTTCCGATTCCCTAACCGAGGGGTTGATGTTCTACCCAGAGCAGGGACACAAAAATAATATGCGCACCGCTGACGAACCCAAAAAAAGGGAGAAACAGCTGGCCATCGCTCTTTGCCACCCATCACACGCCTACAATTTAAAGCATGAGCAGAAATGAATCAGAAGATCTTGCTGAGTGCATGGGTCATCAAAACTGAAAACATTTAGGGATAATCGCCTAGAAAATTCTTAGTTTTCTCGCCCATGAGAGACAATTACTTTGAAAATATCGACTCCCACATTGTCCTCGTCTATCGGGAATGTGAAACAAACCAAAACTCGAAAAATTCATCTCAAAGAATTGCATTATTTCGTCGAAATAACGCATCGTTTCGCTTCGAACGCTCATATCATTTGACTTGCCCCCCCCCCATCCCAAGGGGTCGTGGAATGATGTGATCGATTGGCTGATCTGAATGACCCAGCCCAAAAACAAGCGGGTACCAATACAATGCAGTAACACAATTTAGACTGTCGTATCATATTAGTCGAACATCAGTTTACACATGTTACAACGCAAGATGTTTAATATAGCTTGAACTGGTCATAACTAATCGATCATTGTTCACACTTTGGTCTTATGATGTATGCGGTTAGAATCCTGTGACTTGTTCGGTCGGTTTTCAGCACAGATTAATTCATTGTTTGTAGGGTTTAAAAATATTTAGAAAAACCTACTAAATCCGGGATTTGCTTCAGTATAAACAATACTGGATTGAATCAATCAAAATTGATGAGACCGCTTGTAATCAACTGATGATCACGACTAAATCACACCCACACGTATGATACTTGAACGGGTGAGAGAATGTGATCAAGTCGAAACATCGGATAAATCCGGATAAAAGCATTGAAGAACTGTACACTTAGTATATAAACCACACCACGAATGTAAATTTTGGCCAATCTGCACGAACTTCTGCTGGTTTTACACACACACAGACAAAATTATCATGCAACCAGCTCTTCGGGATCTGAGTCTGAACGTGGTGTTATTGTTGTCACTGGTTTGGTTATCCGATCCCATCCTGTGTGGTCCGATCCCACCTATCCCCGGAGTGAGCGAAAATCCACTCACTGTGAATGAATCGAACAAACGAGAAAATGTAGCCTCTGCAAAATCACTGGTTGTGCCAGAACCCCAAACCGATGCGCAACCACGTGGCGTGATAAGATTTCCCTGGCCACAACCACAACCAGTCCCCTTACCACAACCGGTACCTCAACCACAACCAGTCCCCTTGCCACAACCAGTCCCGTTGCCACAACCCGTACCTCAACCGCAACCAGTCCCGTTGCCACAACCCGTACCTCAACCACAACCAGTTCCGTTACCACAACCCGTACCTCAGCCACAACCAAATCCGTTGCCACAACCCGTACCACAACCGATACCTTGGCCTCAACCACAACCCATCTCACAACCTCAAACCGTGTCTCAACCCCAAATAGTGATGTGGGAACAATCGATGCCTCAATCGTTGTCTCAATCAGTTTCTGCTCCCCAGTCAACGGAGACAAGTCAACCAACGGAATTCATCTTTCACTGAACTCAGTGCCTAGCAGCAAACCATGTATGCTTTTAAAGCCTAGAATTTCAACTCATTTTATGGGTCAAAATATGGTATTCACTGACATCATACACGTTCTTGTCTATCTCTCATTCCCATTCCCCTATCCTTGCACTCACAGACCGTACTTTCCGAAATGCACATAAATTTTTGAAATATGGCTTGGTTTCACGCTCTTGATGTTCATTGACCGCAAACGGACGTTTATTTCACATTTAACCACGGAAATGTTCCGAATTTGTAACTAAATTTCATTTGAAAATTCCTGCGGTGATTTGTAGCCTCTTTTTCTTCCTTCAAAGATGAACTTCATGGTGGTGACGGTGGGAAAAGAAGAGAAATGGGTGGACAGCTTGTGGTATCTGATGCATCGGTGTGCTTCTAGATTGTGATTGGTTGAATGCATAACTCACTGTGCCACATTGTTTCAATATCGGAATTGTTGAAAGGGGTTAAATCTCCAAAATAGCGATCGGTTACAATCTAACGGTAACACGAGTGGCAATAAAATGACGGTGAAATCTGGAGAATGCTCAATTTTCGTATCCCATTCATCGTAGGGTATATTGGGGACTGATTTTGGTTAACAATTCAGCACTCCGAAGTACTTTGGGAAGCCCCCTCCCCTCCAGACAGTTTGAAAGAGCAATACAAACCAGCATCATGGGTACCGTAAATGAAGACTTGAACCATAACATCAAATCGAGCGGTATTTAACATCATATAGTTCGGGTTAATTTTGTCTGTGCGGCTTTTAGCATAACCACAAATGAAGTGCCACACGATCAGCAATAAATATTTTTCATATTTCGATTATGGACATTATTGAAACGTTCTTTGCCCGATATGAATTTGAGTAAAGAACACATCACGAACAGTGTTGAACAATTTACTTTCGGAAAACTTTCGCCGTTTCGTGTCAAGAAAACACTTTTGAATGCTGTGGACGCGCTCACTTGATGTCCAGTCTCTAACAAGTGACGAGCAATCGATGATGCTGGTGTGCGGCTTTGAGGTAATCCTTGACCTCGATCGTTCGATTATGATTCGTTCACCAGTTTATTAAACCCACACACGGGAATGCGTTCGGTTGTTCCAGTTTGCAGACAGTTTGCGAGCCCAAATTTAGAAACCACATTTGAGGGAACAACAAGCATCCTTAACCTGAAAGCATAAAAGTAAAGTTTACTAATTCTATTGTAAAAATTCTTGGAATTGCAAGTCCAGGAAAGATGCAGAGACGCCAGTGTGCATAACAGAGTTAGTTTTGGGAATTCTGTGACCGTTAACGAAGTGTTCAAGTCGGTTAATAACAATAGTATGATAATGGGAGCCGGATTTAAGACTGAAGAGAACAACAACACATTTTAAAGCATTGAGCATAAGGATTCGGGAAAGAGACCAATTAAAGCCGTCGTTTAGACTATCTTGAAATTGGTGGAAAGATACATTTCAGTCGACGTGAATCCGGCAAACCAACAAAACCAAATAGTGTAACCAGCTGCCATCTACGGACTCATGGAACTATGTATGCAAAAGTACTTCAAATTCGAGTTCAAAATCTACGAACAGCCGTAAAGGATGCTAACAGAATCACTACTTTCTGGATTCACAGCCAAAATCGTAATACAGAAGTTGAAGAGGAGATTAATACCAAGAATCAAGCCGAAACTTTGGTTCCGATGCGGCAATAACACATCTGGCATCTTGAAGAAGCCGGAGCTCGAAAGTATACACGAAATCATGCATAAAACATTTGGTGGCATGAAATTCACAATGTAGCCGTAGAATGATAACTAACTGGCATTTCAGACATCTTTATTACTAGAACGCCATCAGGAAACTCGGAGACAACGGTCCACCGCAAAGCATCGCTTACTTCAGAAGTAATCAGCCACTCAGCCGCAAAAGAGGCTGTTCGAAACAACCCAAAGGCACTGCAGCATCGAATTGTTTGTGAAAAAGAAGATACCTCTTCAGTGTATTTACTCGCGATGACTAGACCCGTAACTTCATCAAAAGAACTCTTACTCAAAGGAGGAAACAAACGACGGAAGGAAAGCGGGAACGGGCACAACGCTACCGCGCATCAGGGACGTTTCGAAAATGACAGCAAGACTGTTCATATTTTACGGAATCAAAGTAGCCCGTAAACCGACCGCCTGTCTAAGGAGACTGCTGTCAAAACCAAAGGATAAAACGAACAATGGAAAAAGATAAGAACACTGCTATCTGCAAAAAATAAACCGTCCATAACACTATATAGGACTAACTGGAAGAAAACTATCAACGACTATCTGTGGACATCCATCGGAATTCAGGAGGCATGACCCAGTATCGTTGATTTCCCTCCAAGAAGATCAGGAATAACATCAATTCAACTCCGAATCCACGAGAACCATCCACCAAGTCCTGCCAAAACACGGTAGAGACTCTCTCGAGGCTTGGCACTCTTCAGTCAACTCAATGACTCAACTGAACTCAATAATGATCAACTCAATAAACAGATACATCCAACCGGATCACATGTAAAAGCCAATTCAAGGATCGAATGCCACAACAAAGGAGTCACGCCGTGACCCGAGAACGGACTATACCTTTTCAACTTCAGTTGAATCCGCCGTAACTTCAAGTGAATCCAACCAATCGCATTCCACTGGAAACCCAGAAGATGATTGGTGTTTCGGCCATCAAACGTCACCGATTGGACCGGGTTTGTCCGAATGAACTAATTTATCTGTAAACAAACAAAAGTACATCTGATCGTCCTATCCGACCGTGAAAACTAAATGAATTGATCTGATTATGTAAGTTGAGAAGATAACGCTGTTTTTCACTGTAGAATTGAGAAATAGTATCGGATGGTAGCAAAGGCACGGCCGTATTCAAAAACCCCGTCAGAACAAAACATTCAAAATGTATCAGTTAGAAAACTTATACCGTAGGCTCTGCAGAAAGGCGGAATGAACTGATACTGCAATTAAGATGGAGGATGCTGAGTAATCTCAGCATGCAGTCATTATGCCCAGCACTCAATCGATCACCATACCCGCCAAATTTTCTTTTAAGGCAGGCTGTGACCGCGTTATTTCTCTTATTGCAAACCTACCACTTGATTTTGTTTGGACAACACGAGGTATAGGCAAGCATTGGTTTTCGAGGACTTGATTCTCAAGTCCATGACAATCACATTCAAATAAGAATGAAATGGCAACAGAACTCAGTCATATTTGGATGGGGTAAGTGGGAATGGGTTGATTAAACCTGGGGACAATAGAATGAATGATTGAATTGTGTAACTGTTATCACTAGATTGCGTAACTCCTTGGTTCGTGGGTGTAACAAATTCGTTTATCGGCAGAGAGAGTTAGAGTGCCTAAATCAATTTTCGCTATGCATTGAGTTCAGATCTCGAGAGTCGGATGAGAATTATCGCGGCAGTTACTTGTGTCCAAAGCCGGATTAATTGCTCTTGACATGTAGAGTGGGCTTCGGAGGAAAGGTGTGAGTCCGTGTGTGTTACCACTTTGACAACCAGGTCACTCCGAACCCACTTAGTCTTTCCAATGTATCGCAGCTGTGGTTTGACCGGAAATCAGCAATTGTCAGTTTGCACTATTCGCCAGAATCGTGAGAGCACTTCAGCGGCACGTTTCGCCTGCGACCGATATCCCCCGTTCGTCTGACAGCGAGCATTTATTTTAATCATGGCTTTAATCCTTGTCAGATGTAAAATTAGTAACCTTTGTGGTTAAACGCATTGTCCCCCCTCCTCTTAGACACACCTCACGAGCTCGGTGTGCGTGGGCCTATCAACTTAACGAGCCGTGAGAACCGTAGTTCAAAAGATTAGCCTAGTTAAAATAAGGTCAATTCCACACGTTTTATGAATATTGTTTGGATGAATCGGATAACTCGCTGGGGGAACGGGGCAGCGGTGTCAAAGCGATAAAACAGAGAAACGTGTTACTCAAAGTGATCTCTGTATCCGGCAGACACACACGAAACAACTATTATCAATCTTGGTGACCCAGTTGATAGATCGACAAGCACTAAGGAGTGCAGAACAAGAACTCGGGCTGCGCTTCATAAGTGTACAATCGCATTTGGTTCAAAAGAAGCGATGAAATTCACGAGAACCTCGGTTGCGATTATATTTACCCATCAGGTTATTGAGGGCCTAGACTGACTCCCATCCATGCAATGATTCATGTCAACATTTACGCGTAACGCCTTCTTACCCCACCGACCGCTATCAATCATCGTCGGTTTCGTTCATTCTCATGGAAAGCTCACTTAATCGACGGGCCCGGGCACAAATTCCCGGGGAGGGAGGAGACGTAAATTCGGCAAACACTCCGCCAGAACCTTCATACTCACAGACTCAAAAAGTACTTTATTTCTACTTAACGTGTGACATGTGACGGACAATCATTTTGTAGTGTTCGTAATAGAATGCTACTGTTGGATGCGCACGAAGTTACATCGATTTCAGCCGAGAATCGAAAAGGTAGTGTTTCAACTGCTCATAAGAATTTTGATAGATGTGCATTACGCGAAGAAGCATTCGAGATTACTATACCCCCTAGAACCGATAGGCATCTGTTCCAGCTCAGTTTGAATAAACAAACTTTCCGAACCTTGCTGAAGTCTTCAACCGATCCCGAGAGAGAAAACACAGAGAGCTGGTGATAAAAACGAATAAATCGCAGATGCGAGTTAATAAATAAAAAGGTGGATAACACTGAGGTTGTGTAGCAGAATCGGAGTGATCTATAATTCATCTGATAATAAATGAAAACTGTGGCATACAGAGTCGGGTATTCCCAACCATCAAGAGATTATGTAGCACCTGTTAAATATACATTGTTCGTGGAATGATTGGGAAACAGGAAAAGAATTCAAATTTTATCCACTTGATCCGTTTCGCATTCAACAGGTCATGTTGTCCCAATCGCTACCTTGTCCGGGTTGATTTTTCACTGCATTTTGCGAGAATTCTTACCTCGTTTCACAAGGTAACTATACCTTTTCAATTTCAAGTGAAGTCGTGGTAACTTCAAATGAATTCCACCAATCTCATTCTACTACCAACCCCACAGGATGATTGGTGTTTCGGCCATCCCGTCCCGTCCAGTCCGAATGAACTAACTTCTCCGTAACCAACAGAGTACAAACAAAGTACTTTTGAGTGAGTTACCGAGTAAGGATGAAAGTTTCGATGGGGTGGGGTAGGGTTGGTCCTTCGTCCCTCCACACACACCCCCATTCCCCGAAACGTTATGCCCTTGACTGTCGATCGAGTGAAATTTATAGACGAGGATGGTTGACCTCGGTCTGCCGCGTAAGGAAGCGAATCATGTCAAGATGGATGGATAAATCGGTCAAGATGCTCAGACGTGGGTGTGCGCATGATTCATTGCATGAATGGGTACAGTCTAGGCCCTCAGTAGTCTGGGAGACCGAAGTTCTCTCAAGTAACACCGATTCCTTTGAATCAAATGCACTTAAGCAGAATCGGATTCGGAACCTATCCTCCTCCTGTGCCGACCCGAAAATCACCCGACCGATCGGTTTCAGTTATCGATCGATCGGGTGGTTCAGCCGCAGCAAGGAACCTGGTGCTTGACCAGCCAAACCGAGCGAGAAACCACATCTTGTTTACAGCCGTGAGTCTTAGACAGGCACCAGTGAACTTCGGCTGCGCAGCAGAGGTGCCATCAGCCCACGAATGGAAGAGACCACGAGAGCATTACAAAACGTACAATCCGGTAGTCAGATAGTCTCGTGTTGTGGTGAGGGATTCCAAGTGTCGCAAATCGCGGAATATGGTCCATTCAGATCACAGAAGGGGTCAGAGGGAAATTACTTGTTTAAGTTCACGGGTGAGAGGGACAACATGATGCGAAATGATGGAGCAATCGCACTGTACTTAACAGTGAAACTCGGATCCAGTGAGAGTTAGTAGTAATTCATCTGACTAGTCCGATCAAATTTGAACTCAATTATTAGGTATCAGAAATCACTTTTTTCTCTGTAATTCCCGGGTGAACTATAACATGCAATCCACAATGCCAATGGTGACAATCTGCTAACTGTAGCTTCTCCGTTCGCTCCTCAGCTTCTTTACACAGGTTAGTATACTTATTGCATCACACATCAGCCCGTTGCACCTTTTCACAGCCTGATTACATCTGGGTGATCTTTATAGTTGAGTGAATGAAAACTGTGTTGTTAAAAATGAGTTACAGTTATCCATGATCCCACAAGCGATGATAACTCTATACCGGGTGCTCCATGAGGTACTAAGTAGATGACGGTAAAGTATTCTGCTCATGGTTGACTTAGTATTGATCAGCGACTTTCTTATGTGTGAGGAAGAGTTGCCACCACAGAAGAATTCATGAATAATCCGGGGAATACATTACAAAGTGGCATTCGCGGTGCTGCTGAGGATCGTATAAGAGTAGAGGGTCCTTGGCACCACAGATGCCACTTTGCAACATATTTCCGGATGACTGGTACCCCGAAAGATTGTGTAAGCGAGCTACCTGTTACACAGTAGTGACATTTGTTCTTCTCTGAACTGAGCTGAGCGATTGAAGACACAAGTCTTTTCACATTATTACTCAATTTCTTTGTAGTCAATGGCGTATTTCTTAACATATTTATTCTTCTCTGAGGCAATCTGGTAAGTAGAAGACTCTTTGTGCATTTTTCACAGATAAACCGAACCGAATATGTTTTGTCATCGTTCGTTAAGTTCATCTTGTAATGACTGACAGCTGTGAGTGGCTTTTGACGATCAGCGAAAAGTCTAACCAGAACGATCGACCTTCCGCACCAGACACACAGACGACTCGGGAAATGGATGAATCGGCCTGTGAATTGTGATCACCCATTGCCATTTAACACAGTTCAATCGAATACAAGAGCAAATGAACTGCAGCTGAAATTTCTTTTCAACAGTGTTTTTCAGGCTTCATGAATCATCTGTTAGTAGTTAGATAGTACGGAGAGATCATTAGGTATTTTGTCATATGAGCTTCTGAAGAGTAACAGCGGATCGGCAATGTTTTCGAATCTTCAACTCAAGCCGAGTTAAGTACATGCTTTATGCACCCCGGAAATCAGGTTACATTTCACCAATCACCTTGAACTCGATATGCCAGATACTTGGGAAATTTCGTTAACTTTATACCCGGTTCACAATTACCGTAGGCTCGTTTTCTAATTTATGTTTGTAGATAATTATATGCAGAAACAGCCTCTCGGTAGGAAATATTTTCGCGGGCACGTGGTGATTAACTGCAGATCAAGGCGGGCAGTTCTTGCAATACTGAAACCAAGTGATCATGCAAAACCAGCAGAATAGTTTGCGTTGTTCGACTTCTTGATTCTTCTTGGGTTGCAAACGGTGCAAACTAAGAATACACTGGGATCTATTCCAGTGTAGTCAAAATAATAACCGAAATTTGAATATATTTTCACTGCCGACGAACGAGGAGTGATCTTTGATTGGTGTACTGAATGACTCCATACAAACAGCAAAATAAATAACCACAACATCGGTTTCTCATCAAGCGATCATTGAATATGACAACACAAAAGGATCAGCTATACGCACTTTAGGCGTAAGCGTCTATCCAGCAGGCCGACAAACATCAGTTTCAGATTTTCAAAAACTAATTATATTACATATCGGATTATTTGCACACCTAAATCACAGCTGGGTAGACCATCATTGACTTGTTCAGGTGGAATGCCCTTCTTCGCTGTGGACATC
>UZAN01052371.1:0-11592 GCA_900618425.1 Echinostoma caproni
AGCAGGACTGGCCGAACTGTCGCGGCATACACTCGACCCTTCACAGACAGCCGGATGTCGCGACGGCGACGCAGATGTCTTCAGTTAGCAAATGCCAACCGAGTCGCCTGTATGCGAGTTGACACTTCATCCTTGATGCTTCCACCGGGTGAGATGTAGCTGCCCAAATAACAAAACTTATCCACCTGCTCTATTACTTCTCCAGTAAGAGTTAGGTTGGGTACTGGACCAACCCAGTCTTGTACCAACATTCTACACTTTGAAGGTGCAAAACGCATACCGAATATGGCTACCCAAACAACCCTAAACAACGGTTATTCGAGTAGATATGTCCAGCGAACATGAAAAAACACGAAATGCGGTCATAGCATACGTGTTCTTTAAGTATATGGGCTTTAGTGGTTCACCATCTCGATGAGACTGCACCTTGACGTGGTATGATAACTTGCGTACCTCCTTGGCTCTGAGAGCTATATAGGATGGTTCCTCACAGCCGAAGATCCAAGCATAGCTAAAAGATCAATGGCAAGAGGCCAGCAGAAGTTCAGCAACACAACACCAGCTGCTTGGGCACCTCCTGGTTTTCTTTTTTCATCCATTCTTGTCTCCGGAGATGTAATTTCAGCAAACAAACCCAGAGAGAGGCAGTCCGCCGGTCAAAAAAAAAAGATGGATTTAGGAGCTGCGTGTCTGTTGCTTCCTCCTGGCAGTGGGAGAAGTTTTCGAACTTCAGCTGGCAGCTACCACCGGCCCAAGCAGGGCAGTCCCCAACCAGAAAAGTGTTATCAAGTTCACGTTCTGCATGTCTTACTGGCTGTACCATCATCATCTTGTGCGGCGAGATAGAGTGAAGCGAATTTCACTGATCACTAACAAGCTCACAATAAACACAAATTAAGTAATAAAGTACAAGATGGAGACTGATTAGGCCTATTTGGAGGGCGGAAAAGAGAGTGTACCTCTATCGTCAACACGGAGAGCAAAACCTAACGACGAATACATTCATTTTCAAGCATTCCGACCTGATAAGAAATGACAAGAAGAACGCTACTGCTGTCGACTAGTTGCCATACCCTTCAGTGTCTCCAGCCAACCAATTGCAGTCTTTTGGAAATAAACCTGGAAAACAGCTAATCTACCTAATCACTCTGTGCACCTATTCAAGCTTCTTTTCCACGTCATCTGTTGACTTCCACGTGATTTCTTCCAACCTGAAGCCGCGACTGCGAATAAGACGTGGAGCGATAGTGGGCAGCTGAGCATGCGCAATACGGGCACCAACCAGCGAAGCCTGCGAATCTGAATTCGATCGGAAAACGATTTCTCCATCGATTAACACCAAATACGCGACGTTTTACCTCAGAGGTGCTTACACGCTCGCTCCATCCAACCCGCACCAAACTAAGTAAACATCGGCAGTCGAAAACTTCTAGACGACGAATATCTTCCACGCGCAAATTTAGGGTCTCGTAACCATAAAGCAAAACTGACCGCACACTGGCCCAGTATACACAACCCTCGGTTTCAACGAAACATCGCGTCTGCACCAAAGGTGTTTCAATCCTGCGTAAGCTGCTCGAGCCTTGGAAATGCGGGCGATTGCTTCAATGACTGTGATACCGTCATTTGTAACGCAGCTATCTAAGTAGGAGAAACATTCCACTACTTCACGATCATTACGCATCAACGCCGGAGTAGACGGCACCCAGTCTTCCAGCATCCCTTTGCGCTTTGAAGGTGCAAGGCGCATGCCAAACAGAGCTACAGAACTTGAAAGTCTGTCAAGAGCGCTTCGTGCATCCTTCACACATTCGAACAGAGAAACGATGTCGTCAGCGTACTCTAAATCGCATAGCTTTTCTCCAGCTGCCCATTCCATACCAACATTTTGGAGACCACTTAGTGCGTTCTTCACTATTTCGTCTACGACAAAATTGAACAGGAATGGCGAAATAGGGCACCCTTTACGAACACCGCTCCTGGACTTGAAGGATTTACTTAGCCCACCATAGACCCTTAGGCTACCAGAAGTATGCAGGTATATCGACCGCGATAGGTTTGCATACTATTACGGCATTCCTTTGCGAAGCAGCGACCCCTGAAGAGCTTCAAGGTCAACTGAATCGAAGGCTCGCTTTAGGTCAAGGAACATGGCGATTGTTGGTCGACGATGTGTGTGACGCATTTCGAGGGCTTGACGCAGAGTGAAGATTTGGTCGATGCAATCGCGACCTGGTCGGAATCCAGTTTGCTATTCGCGGATATTCATCTCTCTTAAGGGTATCAAGCGATGAACCATCACAGGTCAATACTTTTGTGATTATCGGAACTAAACTAATTCCTTGGTGGTTGGTGCAGTTTTCGCGTGATCCCTTCTTGAAGATCGGGACGATCAACGATTCACCCCAGGACTAAGGGATACGCTCCTTCAGACCAAATGCTGCGAAGTAAACTAGTAATCGAGTCGACGAGAGAATCACCACCCACCTTGAAAAGAATAGGGAGAAGCCCATCAGGCCACGCAGCCTTCCCTTTCATTAATGATTGAATGCAGTTTCGTACTTCCAATTCCTATGTTGCCACCCCAGGAGTTTCCGCTGTATTTGTTGGAATGACCGTTTTAGCCTCAGGCCAATTGAACTGTTCACTAAAATACTCTGCCCATCGATCAAGTCGTTCTTCTTTGTTGTGGATACTCTGTCCACTTTTATTGTAAATGATCTCACTGACCAGTATGGGACGACCTCCGGTGCTCCGTATCAGGTTAAACAGTCTTTGACTATTCCCGGGTGCAGAAGCTACCATTTCATTAGCTATTTCGGCCCACCAATTTTCGCGCTATTTCCTAAGGCTTTTCCTGAATTCACGTTGCAGGCACCACCGGTCCGTATGCTGATCCTGGCCGAATGGGATCTTTCGCTTTTGATCCATCAGGGTTGCTGACTCCTGTGAGACACAATTATATATATATATATATCGGTATGTGAATGGCTGGACAAAATTTCCCGTCTTCAAGACAAAATTTCCAATTATTAAATATATTATATTTGACACTCGTTTGAGGCCAGACTGCGAGCCGAAAAAATCATGGTAAACTATGGACGCATTCTTTTTCCATATTTTGTGGCCAGTTCTGTGCAATTGGTTACGTGTTGAAATAATATTTAATAATAATAATAACATTAAGACACCAATGGTGGCAGTCAAATTTTTATTTATCATTTATTTTAACACGTAACCAATTACAGAGATCTGGCAAATGTGCCACAACATATGAACAAAAAGAAATCTGACGAATGTGTTCAGAGGTTGTGTTGGCATGCTGCTTCCCGGTTGCCCTGGTCGAGGAAGGGGGATAACCTCGGGGTCTGCACCCGACGCCCTTGGCTTGAAAGCCAGACCTGCAAGACAACAGGACGGAGCCCAGAGTCCGCAGTCCATTGGGGGCCGGTGTCCAGTTCATCTGATCATACACCCTTTGGACGGGGTCAAACGTCCAACGTGCCCAATATACCTTGATGCCCAACTGATCCGGTGACCACTGCTGCAACCAGTAAAGTGTGCGTGTGGTACTTACGCCTCGTCTTGGTTGGTTGGGGATTAGGGTTTTTAGCCAACTACCTTAGGTGAACTGCCAATGGTTCACCGACCGGTTACAGCCCCGGATGTCGGTCTTTCGTCCTCTCGCTTTGGTGGGAAAACACCTCCGCCACAAGAAGGCAGTGAGTAGGGCTTCCTCAGCAGAGGCTATTTGAGACGCTTGATCATATAGGAGCATTTCGCAAGGTGTAAGGGAATGGTGACCAGTCACAATCCCAGTCACACCTCCACCATACTGAGGCGCGCTGCGCGCAAAGTCAGTTTTCTATTACGTGCAAGCGCTTCTCAACACCCAAGCGCCTTCTCCTTTTATACAAAGCTCAAATCCGCCCTATGTTCGAACACTGCTGTCACGTGTGGGGTGGAGCTTCGTATTCCTCTTTCTCTCCTCGACCGTGTTCGACGTAAGGCCATCCAGTTGATCGACGAACCGTCTTTAACCTCTAACCTGCAGTCACTTTCCTATCGCCAGGCAGTTGCTTCATTATCTCTTCTCTTTCGTTACTATTTTGGTTTCTGCTCATCCGAAAACGCTTCAGCGGTTCCCCTTCCATCAACCTGTTTTCGTCCATCTCGTTTTCAGGCGGGTAGTCACCCTTATCATATTTCTGTCCCAAGATGTCAGACTTCCTTCAGTCTTCTTGGTTTCCGAGGACTGCGAAATTGTGGAACACTCTTGCAATTTCCCTGTTTTCGAGCACTTATAATCTTACTCTTTTCAAAAGCAAGATTAACCAATTGATTCTCACTTAAATGCCCCGCCACATACATCCCCCTTACTGTATGTCATTAACTATGGGGTTTACCCCCTTTTGTTGTAAATCACTTCGTGTGTGATTTAAAAAAATTGAGCAAAAGCCGAGACGGAAACACTGAAAGTTAAATCATTTAGGAAATAATGGTTCGAACTATAAAAACTACTTACTTTCGGAAAACCACTGGTCCCACTTGTGTACACATAAATCAAATGCTCTCTTCGATTGTTGATTCGCGGCAAGGGCGGAGGAGGAGTGGATGGAGTAGCAGCCAACCTCTGATCCCAACTTTCCTTAGATGAAGTAGTCATGGCATGTGCGGAATCTGGAGTGCTACTTTTCTCATCTGTGTACCAGATCATACTGGCTGGGAATCTCTTGTCTCCCTTGACTTCGAGGAATGCATCACGCAGGGTGGTCCCCACGATAATCGCTTTCGCGTCCACCGCATTCAAGCAATGCTCCAGTGATGCTTGTCGTAGATTGTAGTTTAATAAAGCCGCAGCTACACCGACCTGGAAAAAAAACAGGAAAATTCAACTAGGCAAATTAAAAAACAGCGAAAAAAACTTGTACAACAGTTACTTTGTCTACGCAATAGAAAGCTAAAAAAACATCATCCTGTCATCAGATCACACAGTATGCGTAAGGGAGGAAGCTAAGAAGAACAGCAGGAAAAAATTCGGAATAGCAAACCCACTTAACTCTGGTTAAAAATGAAAATCAAACTGTACCGTATTGCTACGAATTCCACTGTCAACTTCCAGGATCTCCAAAACCGATCTAGACTAAAGATCTACCGCCTAGAAAATACAGGGAGAAGAGTAAATGAACAAACGCATGTACTCAAATAAACGGATCAAACCTGGCTACCGGCAGGCCAGTTGAACTGTTCGCTGAAGTATTCCACCTAGCGATGAAGCCATTGTTCCCTTTTGTTAATGGCTTGGTCCCTTTTATTGCAGATTGTTTCGTTAACTGGAGATCGCCAACCTGCCGCATTGCGTATAAATCGGAACAGTATTTGACTATTCCCTGGTGCAGCTGCCACTTCCATTTCACTAGCTATTGCTGCCCACCAGTTTTCACGATCCTTCTTGAGGCTCTTCGTGAGCAGACGTTGCAGAATCCACCTAAGCCTGTTTTCATCCTGGCAGGTCGAAGTTGCTGACTCAAGAGATATCCAATGGCTCCGACGGGCTTGAGATTCAGACATGCAAGCAACATTCGCTAAGGAAGGCATTGCTCACCTAATCTGAATCCACTGATCGTTTACATTACGCACTAGCTCTCAGTGTACACCCGCCGACTGCACACTATGCGTGAGGAGCAGACCCGCGAGGAGCAGGCTGGATTTCGCACTGGTCGTGGATGCATCGATCAAATCTTCACCCTTCGACAGCTACTAGAGCACCGTCATGCCTACCAAAGACCAACAATCATTGTAATCTTAAACATCCGCACGGCCTTCGACTCTGTCGATAGGACCGCACTATGAAACTTTTTGTTGAGGAATGGAGTACCTGAGATGTGTGTCGATCCTGAAAGAGTTGTATCGTCATACCTCAGGTCGGGTTAGGGCCTATGGCCAACTTTCACTACCCTTCGCCGTCTCAGACAAGGCTGTCCTATATCTCCATTGCTTTTCACCTTTGTCACAGAGGATGTTGTACAGAATGCTTAGTCCAATTTCATCATCATCATCGTTTAACGAGATACAGTGAAGAGGAGGCATTGGGCCTCCTTGGAGGGAGGCAAAGAAAAAGAACTTCTATGTTCAACACAGAGTACACAATCTAAGTGTTCATGCATACCTTTTTCAAGCATTCTGCCTTGTTAAGAAATGACAAGAGCACCACTGCTATCGGTCAGTCGCCATATCCTTTAAAGTCTCCAGCCAACCAGTTATAGAGTCTTTCGGACCCCAACCCCGAAGACGGGAAACACCGATTCTAACGAATCGCCCTGTGCATTTCTTCATGTCTCGCTTCCACGTCATCTGTTGACCACCACGCGGTTTCTTCCAACTTGGAGCCGTAACTGCTAATAAGGTGCGGTGCGGCAGACGATAGCTGGACATGCGCAATACGTGTCCTAACCAACGAAGCCGACTAATCTGAATTCGATGGGACAAAGAATTCTCCATCGAATCATTACCAAATACGCGACGCCTCACCTCAGAGTTGCTTACAAGCTCGCTCCATCCAACCCGGTCTGGCAAACGGTGGAATCGAACTCCTTCCAGGGAACAGAGTCCTCGACTTAGAATATGCCGATGTCCTCGTCTTGTTGGGTGACAACACACAGGCAGTCCAAAACGTTTTGAACCACTTGGCGATCGAGGTATGCAGGTATGGTATGTGCTTTGCACCTTCTAAGTGCAAAGTGCTTGTTCAAGACTGGCAGGAGCCTGTGCCTTCAACCACCTTCCGTGATGATCAGCTAGAAGTAGTTGCCAGCTTTAAGTACCTCGGGAGCTTGATCGCAGCGGTATTGGGGAGATCACATCACGAGCAGCTTTCGCCAACCTGCAACACTTGTTGCGCCGCCAAGACATCTGAATATCCCTTAAGGAAAGGGTGTACATCGCCGCGGTTCGTAGCGTTGTCCTTTACGGTTGCGAGACCTGGCCTCTCCGCGTTGAGGATGCGAATCGTCTTTCTGTATTCGGCCACCAACGTCTTCGAAGTATTGCTCTTGTCTGGTGGGAACACCGGGTGAGTAATGATGAGGTTCGTCGTCCTGTGTTGGGTGTGGATAATCGTTCTCTAACAGAAGTAATCGCTCTACACCGCCTCCGATGGCTTGGTCACATATTGCGTATACCTGCCCATCGACTACCTTTCCGCGCTCTCTTGGCACGTGCCGGGCAAGGTTTGAAGAAGCGCCGCGGTGGTCAGACCATGACATGGCGTAGAGGTATGAAGAAGCTGGCTTCAGCTTTGGTCTCGGTTGGTGCAGCCCGCCATCCAAGTTGGGGCCCAAGGGATGAGGATTGTAGTTGGTTAGAGACGCTGAGAGATTTGGTCCAAAATAGAAGTCAGTGGCGCGAATGCTGTACGGTCTGCCTGTCGAAATCCCGAACCCCGTAAAAACAACAAACAACACAAAAAGACTACCAAAAAGTGTACGATGAAACACAAAAAACATTTTTGTTATCCCAGATATCTACTACTTTGTTCTGTATCCCAATCCACTTGCCTACTATAAGTTTTAATGTTATCATTGTTGTGGCGTTGGCACCATGCTTGTCTACAAGCCGTTGTAATATATATAGAGAATGTGTGTGTGCGTGTGTGTGTGTGTATGAACTGTTAGAACAGTCAGGCAATGATGAGCTAACCGACTTTGCCGGTGTTATCGTCGACCAGTGGTCGAAGAGTGAACTGCATCAAAACTAATACGTGGTCAGACTCAACTCCGGTGGTCTAATAGAGCCTGCAATTTTGCAGAGTCACAACAACGGTAGCTTACTGCTATGTGGTCGATTTGAGTCAGCATACCTGTTGAACTGGAGCGCTACGTTGCCGTCCGTCGAGAGCTGTGTCGGACAGGTACTGGACAGGAATAGATGATGATCTGTGCAGAATCGAAGAAGTCAATCCTAGTTATCTGTTTGCCGGTAGGGTAGAGCACAACGACCACCTAGACAAGCTCCCGACACGCTTAGTTTTCCAACCTGCGCGTTTAAATCACCTGAAAGTACAACCATATCAGAACTCAGACCCACCCGAATGAGTTCGGTGAGTTTATTAAAGAAACCAACCTTTGTGTATCAGAACTGCTATTGGTCGGTGCATATGCCGAACAAACACCTTTTGCAACTGCTTTCTTTCCGGACGCTGAGTGAACCCTGGAGATGCATTGCACATAAACGACTGCTGAAAGCGATTCAACCGATAAGAGAGCACTCGACCCTGTTAATGAATAAAATAGCTACCCCACGCTGACCTACTGGACGGGCTTCGTCGTCGCTTGATGCGCGAAGAACATACTTCGAGGACAAATCTTGCGTGCTCCAGTGGCTTATAGTAGTTGGATCCTGAATTTGACTCTCCAATATGCAGTATATATCGATCCTCAAGGATTTCATTGTACGCGCCAGACACGCTTGTTGATCTACCTACATCAGAATCCCCACGTTGAAGGCCCCAGATTCAGCTATTGACGAGGCTTCGGAATCTGCAATCCATTTCGTGGTAAATCACTTACAGAGCTACATGGCAACCACCTGCAGCGAGCGTCATTCAGGTTGCTTGACGGACTGTTACAGGTCGGAAGAAGGAGCAAAGAGAGGGCTGCGTACGGGAGACAGAAGAGCACGATGAGACGGCAACTTGACTTGGTGTGGTGGCTTGTGCACCCCTGTGACCCAAGAAGCCACACAGGATGGTTTCTGTCGAGGCTTTGATCCAATCATGCCTGGAAGGTTAATAGGTAAAGGTCAGACAAAGTCCAGTTTCCTGGTCCTCCAGGTTATGGGTTCGACTTGAGTTGGCGTCTCAGGGGTTAAAATGTATTGGCGGAGTAAGTGATCCAAGTTAGTGGGCCTCCAACCGGCCTTGACCGCTGCCTTGCGGTTAGGTTCTTGTCAGAACTAAAGGTTTTGGTTGAGAACCCTAATCGTTTTCCTGCTTAGCGGTTGGACTCTGGCAGTACCCGGTCACAAAGCTCCAATGAACACAAACAGTAATTTCACACTACATCGGTCGTCGCGCAGGATGACCAGGACCGCGCTTCCCGTTGCATCGAGCGGGGTGGTTAGTGATAAGTGGGCTACTGCTCAGATATCCCAACCTTCGTTTCACTCATCGTCTTCCGTACCCGACCCTCTGCCTTTACCTCTTCTTCCGACCCGTAACATTCCCTCAGACAACTTGACGGTCACTCGTCAAAGGTCGTTGCCAAATAGTACTGCAATCCATCAAGACGAGACTGCAACTTGACGTGGTGTAATGCCTTGCGTGCATCCATGACCCTGCGAGCTACACAGGATGGCTTTCCATAGCCGTAGATCCAATCATGCTTGAAAGGTCAACTGGTAGAGGCCAGACAAAGCTCAGTCTCACAAAGTCAGCTGCCTGGGCACCTCTTGGCTTCCCTTGACTATCCACTCCAGTCCTTGGGGAGGCCACTCTAGGAAATGATGATGATTATGATGATGCATCATTATATCCTGGGCTTGACAAAAGCCACAATGTATATTTTGTTGGATCAGAGAGGTGAAGAAGCCATCACATCACGTTGAGGCGCAGTGAGGATGCAATAATGAAAAACAACGTAATTCAAAAGGGTGACGAAAAGTCATACCTTGGCAGCTCCAAGCCATATCGCCACATAGGCAGGAGAGGAATGTAATAAGAGAAATATTTTATCTCCACGTTTAAATCCTGCTTGAATGAGATGATTGGCCACTTTGTTCGAATAACCGTCCACCTGATCGTAGGTCCACACTTGATCTTCGAAGTAAATAGCCGGTCGATCGCGGCCCCGTTTGCGGACTGTTCGGTTCCACATGTCTCCAAACGTTTCGCGGGTCAGAATTGCCCAATATGTGTTGTACATGATCATAATT
The DNA here is from genome assembly GCA_900618425.1 of Echinostoma caproni. Lineage (NCBI taxonomy): Eukaryota > Metazoa > Platyhelminthes > Trematoda > Plagiorchiida > Echinostomatidae > Echinostoma > Echinostoma caproni. Next base: position 9,931 of record UZAN01052371.1, read on the forward strand.
AAACATCGCAAACCACTGTGGGGTAAAAACAGATAAAGTGGATGAAGATTCTTGAGGTGCGGAGTGGTATATGATGATCATTCATAAATTCGAAATTACCACGGAATGCCAAAACAGCGAATTTAACTTCACACTGTTGTCTTTATCTCACTCACTAGCTGTAGTAACAACGTCAAGAGCTCAAAAATGTGATTTAAAATAAAACAGCTTATATGACAAAATTATTAACCAGATGAACTTTAATGGGGAATGACGACGAATCTTACACGACACGGTAAACATAAATTCCCATGAGAAAGTTCACAATTTTTTAGTTCTAAATGGAAAATTAAAAGTGAAAAACCGTTCGAATATATAAGAAGAGCGGATTGCATTCCACTTCGCTTGTTCGTCGAGCTTGGCAATTTGTTTGCAAACGTTTCATCACCAGCCGAGGCGACATCATCAGTGCTTGTGAAGCGGCAGTATTTTTTTATTATACGAAAGTGAATACACTAAAGGGTTGAACCCCATGATCCAAGGACATACTGTATATGGGAATGTAAGAACACTCAAGCTAGAACCAGCTTTTTGATTCTCGTTTCATCATCATCGTGCAGCGAAATACAGTGAAGTGAACTTCACTGTACGCTGCCAAACCTCCAATGCATACAAGGTTAGTGGTAAAATTTAAGGTAGACAGGGATTGGATCTATGTTGAGGGAGGGAGAAGGTGAGTACGCAATCGAATTCTGCATACATACCGTTTCAAGCATTCTGACCTGATAAGAAACGACAACAAGAACGCCACAGCTGCCGGTTCGCTGCCATATCCTTCAACATCTCCAACCAACCAGTTGTGGAGTCTTTCGGACCCCAACCTGGAGGGCGAGAGACACCTACTATACCTAATGACTCTGTGCATTTCTTCATACCCCGTCCCCACGTCATCTGTTGAACTTCACGTGGTTTCCTCCAGCCCGGATTAGCTACGGCGAATAAAGCGCGGTGCGGAAGACGACAGTTCGGTATACGCAATATGGGCCCAAGCCAGCAGTCTATTAATTTGAATTCGGTGTGCTAGCAGGTTAATACCTGATAGATTCCCAAACACACGACGGCTTACCTCCAAGATATTAATCCGTTCGCTCCATCTGACGTGGACAAAACTGCGTAAACACCAATAATCGAAAACTTCTAGTCGACGGATATCTTCTACTCGCGGATTCAAGGTCTCACAGCCATAAATCAGGACTGAACGAAAGCTAGCACAATATGCACGAACTTTCAATTTCAGTAAAACGTCGCTTCTACGCCAACGGTGTTTCAGTCCTGCGTATGTTGCTCGAGCCTTGAAAATGCGGGCGGTTATCTCTTTTGTTGCGTTACCGTCATTGGTCACGCAACTACCTAAGTAGGAAAAATAATCCACCATAACTAATTCCTGGCCATTTAGTTTCAGAGCGAAAGTAGACGAAACCCAGTCCTGCAGCATCACTTTGAACTTTGAAGGTGCAAAGCACATGCCGAATGTGACTAGTGCACTTGTTAGTCTATCAAGTGCGTTTTGCTCGTCCTCCATACATTCGAACAGACGATGTCATTGGCGTACTCTAAATTGCATAGCTTTCCTCCAACTGTCCATTCAATACCTACGTTTTGGAGTCCCCTTAGTGCGCTCTC
>UZAN01052376.1:4227-17697 GCA_900618425.1 Echinostoma caproni
TCAGCTACTAATAGCTTTTAGCAAAGGAGCTCTGATAATTTGCACCACGTATCGCGGGACGGAATTCGGTACCTGAATTGAGTGATCTGATAAGCTTAGACCAGTCGTTGTGCAGTGCAGTTGGTGATTGAAATCGTTTCGATATTTCTTTCTCAAGAACTTAAGTTCTGTTTGATCTGGTGCACTTTTCCACCCGTTTAATTGCTCAGCTTGACGGCATTATTTAGATGTCCCAGATTTCTTCTTTATAGAATAAAACGAACCCCCAATGGCACGTCCCTTCACGGTGCGATTTTGTTGCACCCTAAATCTATGGCAAAATCTTTCGTCGTCAACCGGCACAGGTATCATCCTTGAAGGAGTAATTGTACCTATGATAACCTATCTCTACTCCAAGATGTGACCTCAACTAACTTTTCTGTTTTGTTCAATCCAAATAATTCTTTCAGTTGCGAACATCTCTCCGGTTACCTCAATTTCTGTTTTGCTTTGTTTTGCCCCATATGGACCATATATGTACGTACTGACAGATTTTTATCGCTTCTTCTAAAACGCCTTCGACGTGACAAAGAGAAGGCATATATGGATGGAAGGCGCTACGATGTCAAATGACTTTTGATTCTCATAATGACAGAGATTCGACACATGAATGGAATGTATGTCGAGACCATTATTGGCAACCAGAGCTGTCGCGATATATGGTCGGCGTTGAAACAATTCTGTGACACATTTGGGAGCTCCTGTTCTGACGTAGAAGAATTAACTCAACAATTTTAGCTTCATCTGGTCCCAAATTTCTACCGTGTGCTTTTGATTTCCCTGAAAACAATAACTCTATTTCTCTCACTGAGGGTCTCAAAGTTTTGAAGCAACGAAAGTCTAACGAGGTCCAAGGAACGGACTAATTAGTCCCCATTTTATTGAAAACCTGTGTCGAACACCTTGCAAGACTCGTTGCAGAGTTGTTCAATTTGTGTCCTCCGGAACAATCCCGGACTGCTAAAGGGATACTCGGATAGGATCCATTCTTCAAAATATCAACCGATTGCCTATACATCAACCCTGATGAAAGTCTTTCAAGGAGTATTGTTGAACCATTCGATGTTCTCGATCCTCTTCAGTTTGCTTATAGACAATTCCTTTCTCATTACAGGCAATAAAGTTTGTAGGGATTGAGCAGGCTGTCTGTGTAAAGGAAAAATGAAGAAAAAATTATGCCCTGAAAGACAACAGAGTTAACGTGGAAGGACGATGAAATTTTACCATGGCATGAGGCAGATTGCGTCCTAAAACAGAAGTAGTTCACAAGAACGCTTAACACGTCGGATCCAGCCAGCCAGGCGTTGAATGAGAATGCGACGGTCAAGCGAACGTGCTTTTATACACAATAATGGCCATATCGGTAACTCCAGTCACCCCTTATACTCAGATTAAAATGAGTATTGGCAGCTTTGCTTAGTCTGAGGGCAAAAGGCTATGCATCACTGATCCGCTGGGTTCAAGGTCGTTAGACGTCATGTTCTGATTGTAGTGGGGATGACCTTCGCACTTTAACTGCCTACTAAGTAATGAATGAAGATAATCATAGTTATTCTTACTCATATTAATATGATGGAATGTTACGTGATCATGTTTAATGATTATAATGGATCAATGTTGATGATTGACCGTATCTATTTGTACAAGATAAGCGCTATTCGATTAATGCTTAAACGGTTGTCATTTGTTGATATTCCAAAAGTGGGTGCCCGGTAATAAGTTCCTTTTCCGAAAACGACATACCGAGAGTACGAAAATTGCGAAATAGATTCATTATTGGGTTGATAAAGGTTGTTGTTCGTGCAAAATGGAATAGATCCATTTCCAAATAATCACTGCGTGTGACACGGTTATCACAATAGTGTTGAGAGATACTACTCACTTGGAGTAGTAAGTAACATAGTTGGTGATTTCTTTCAATGATCAAAAATATAACAAGACCGCCGAAGGCCAAGTGATGTGTCTGAAGGAATAGCTACCGACTGCCCTATGCATTACCCGGTGGGCCGTCAGGAACGGTGATGGTATGCTTCTGATGAGATGTTTAGTGTTATTTATGGCAAATTAGTGATCGCATGTGAAATCATCAACAAAGAATTATCCTCGACCGGCAACGTCTTCTGGAACTATAACACTGGTACTACCAACAGCAACACTAATTCTAATACTAACATTAGTAGTATTAGTAGTCGTTATAGTCGTTTTACTGTTAGGATTTCGGGATTTTGGTGTTACAAAACCTTATTTAACGTGTTCCCTGGTCCCATTGACAATTATCTCAACAAAGCTGTACATTCGCGTGGAATAATTTGTGCATTCCACATGTTGCTACCCATCAGTTGTTCAGGTTTAGTGCTTTCAGTTAGCCACAATTGTGAAGGGAGAAAAGTTACACCGAAAGTGTAGTTGGAATACGGATGTAATCAGCATGTTGTTTTGATCCTACTATCTACCAAAAAAATAAATTCATCTGTTTCATGGAATGTTGAGTTCAGAAAACAATCACATCATCTGCCAGCATGTATCTAACGCATAACCATAGAACAGATTGAAGACGAAGCACGAAACAAGTCAGGGTTTTTCTAATGACTGATTTGGTGAACCAAAAGCCGTACGATTTCGGGCCGTTGCAAGGACAATAGTCATCAAAATAGCACTAGGAAAGGTCAGTGAGTAGTTCCACTAAGCTGACACTAGCGCATGACAGTGGTCTATTTAAAATGCATGATACACTCTTTCCAAGTTAACAAGTATCTTGGTGAAACCGTGTACCTGTGAATACATGAACCCGTAATTTTAAAGGTGACATGTGTAAGATGTAGACTCCCAATTTGAAGGAGAACCATTCACACATGAAATGAAAAATGGATTGTAGGTTCGCCAATGGGAAACATGTGCATGAGCTACTGCCAATTGGGACCATATCCAATGACTGATTTGTCCTCTACAGTTGAGGTGTGGTTGATTTTCGTAAAGGGTGTCTCTAGTTTTCTAACGTAGTATGATGTGAAACACGTAGGGTATGCATCATGATGAAAATTTGTAACATTTGTTGTCCCAAACTGTAGCACTCGGACAGCTCAACAGAGTGAAGCCAAACTAAGCTTTATACATCCGAATGATGAATTTTTAGCGAGTTATCATGATAATGCAGCGGAAGTGTGTGTGAGGGGGGGGATTGCAGAATTGTGAATAAGGTAAACAAAAAGACAGCACACTGCGGGTAAGAAGTCCATAGTGGTCGATTACAAATGAATAAATAAACTAACTCATGAGTTGTTCCACCAGACCTGTAATAATGCTGCCCAATTCACTGGAAAGCGGGTAAGAAAAGGGAGGATGCTATTTCTGTATGTGACGGTGCGTGTGGGAAGGAGCTTATAATGGGAGCAGCTACGAGGGGTTCACATGGATTTAAGAAGTTCGCTGTCCAAGCGGTTATCTTCGTTGTTCACGATTCTATCGACTTCTCTTTTCACATGCATCGATATGCTTGCACATAATAAACTGAATCAGGACATTTCCAGTTATGCCACTACATCAGGAAGGGAGTTTTATGGATCTGGCAATTAATATGAAATTTTTCCTTGTAAGCAGGGAAAAAATGCAGGAAACAGTACAGCCATTGAGGGATGTAGCATGCACCCACGAATTTGAAAATCAAATTTAGCGGAACGGAAAGCTTCCTCAAACTGAATTTGTATGAAGAAAATTTATGAACCTCGTTGCAAACGTGCTCCACATTTGTAGTCCAAGAGTGATTGCGGGATAGACGACTACCAGGTATTTAACAGATGCAGCTTTCGGAATACTGATTCTGTTACCGACGAGGTCAGATATAATAATAAAAGCAGTTTAATAACGGGAGCCAGCTTTGATGTTCAAAGGAACATCAACACATTTGGAAACACTAAGCATTAGCGATCGAGGACGGCCAATTAAAATGTCATCCAGAATGCTCTGAAGTTGTTGTAAAGACGCATCATTATTGGAGGGGCACCCAATCACATGGTATTCCTTTCAGCGGATCAGTGATGCATAGCCTTTTGTTCCCAGACTAAGCAGAACTGTTAATACTCATTTTAATCTGAGTATAAGGGGTGACTGGAGTTACCCATATGGTCATTATTGTGTATAAAAGCACGTTCGAAGTTGGTGGAAACGAGTGTGCACTATCCGACATGTGGTTGTTCATCTTTCTATCCAGTTTCGTCATTACACAAGCCACTGTAAACTCCAAGAGGCGTTTTGAACCGTTTTCTGAAGAATTGATCCGTTTTATAAATGAAGAAGTAAGTTGACCCCGACTGAAATCCGCTACGTTTCACTTCCTCACTTCAAACACGATGATTCCACATTTTTGCAATTCTCTTCGCACTATATATAGTCCGGTGCCAGATGGAGGGCAGCTTCATCAAAACGATTCAAGAGTGTGGCAGAATTAAAACAACACTTGGGACTTTTGTTTGAAACCCCGGAGCAAAGGAACTCGCATCAGCCGACCGTTCGCTACAATGCATTCAATCGAGATCTGCCAATGTCATTTGATGCGCGTGAAAAATGACCTCATTGTCCATCGATCAAAGAGATTGGAAATTGGTCGAGTTGTGGATCCTGTTGGGTAAGTGCTTTAAGGTTTTTGGTTGAATTCACCGTTATTATACACAATAACATTCATAGAATATTAACATAAGGTTTGTTTCTTCTACTCTGAATACAAACCGCTCTTTCAAAGCATTTCCCATACAATCGTGACTACTGTGACCATCGCGATCCCGCACCTACTCAACGGTTGACCTCAGATAGATAACAATGTTTGGAGCATATTTTATATACACGTCAGTAGATAGCCTTTTGCTATGCAATGTTTTCCACTGATACTCTGGTTCGAAGGAGACCAATGATGCTGGTGCTGTAAGGCAGCGTAAAAATACGAAGTCCTTGAGCATTAGACTAGGTGATTTGGTGCTGTTAGGCCATCCGGGTAAACTCAATATGGGAACAGTAATCGCTTCGTATAAGCACGAAATCAGAAGTGAGTGCCGTAAGTGCAATAACAGATTGATTGGCTTGGCTTTGAAGCGCATGAACTTCAATCTTCGTATGGCTATCGGCTTAGGAATAAATATTTTCCCTCTCCTGTATGGTTGATCAAATGGGTTAGTAAATCGAGACCACGGGAATATTTGATTTCAATGCATTCATTGAATCGTCAAACGTGGTAGTTCATCACCGATAGCATTCGAAAAGATGGTCAGTTATAAATTGTCAGAATGCACCGAGTTTTTAGCCCATTCAAGTTGAAGTATACGGTGTCGTAGACCCGGATAGTATTTTTTGTTGATGAAGCCAAATTGTGAATCGTATGCAAGTAACGGATTAGTTGTCCCGAAACATGCTTCTTCGATGGGAATCGATAGGAATTCGATGTCTGTCTCCACAGTGTTTACGCGAACCGTATACTTAGGTTCAATGTGCACACTCAAATCATTCGATGGGTTGGTGGTATTAGAGATGTCCGACTGTTCGGAAGCATAAACCAGTGAATGCCGTTTTACCCATCAATCGTTTTACATGTTGAATGTGATCATGAAACTTGTAGATCCATGTTCATACACCATTGTGCGTACACGTAGTGAAAATTATTGCACCTCCCTACCCCTCCTTGGACGTAGATTTTTGCGTTATCACTGTGAGGGACTGAAATCGGCAGGAGTTGTTGATTAATTTCCTTCTCGGAGAATAAAAGACATTTCTGACTGCTCCGTATGGCTTGTAGACTGATCACTGAAATCGACGGGATTCTGAATTTAGTGATTTTCACGTGTGAACTGTTTGTTGAGTGCACGTGCTTGCACCGTGAAATCGGTCATTGTGCAAGTAACCCAAATGTTGAAAAAGTATTTGGCTGAACAGAAATTCTCCAATCGGAACGCAATATCAGTGTTCGAACAAGAATTACTTCCCATGCACACAAACAAACTATCTGTCTCTCGCTGCTCCGGCCAAATAGATGAAAATCATGGCATATTTCACGGATGTTGGTACTGAATCAATGAACCCACTGGGGTTTAGAATGCTCAAACGGGTGGGGGGAGGAGAACGTACATAATAATTTAACGGCCATATACCCGTTCATCGATTTTTTCTGAGTCAACACTTTACAGAGAGTTGCATATGAATCAGTCAGTTAGACGATTCGACAACTTGTTCAAACGAATGATTCACACAAGTCCATCATTATTCACGTCGAAATTTCCGAATGGAGAATTTCTAAGATAGAGGTTACAAACAATTTATATGTTTGTCGATTAAAAAACATCGTCAGGTTTTGGTTATTGTGTTTCTTCCTTCGAGAGTAGATCATGACTAATATGCTTATCATCCTACTGTGTACATTGCAGGCGTTTGGGGCCACGGAGACCATGACCGATCGGACGTGTATCCACAGTAACGGACGACTAACGGCTGATTTGAGCGCTCGTGATTTGTTGAGTTGTTGTCACTTCTGTGGATTTGGATGTCATGGAGGTTATCCTCCATTGGCTTGGAACTACTGGAAAAGCTACGGCCTTGTGACTGGCGGTTCACTGGAAAACCCGACCGGATGTGAGCCCTATCCATTCCCCAAATGCAGTCATCATGGTGCATCTGGAACACTAAAGCCCTGCCCGAAGGAAATCTTTCGAACTCCGTTCTGTGAAAGAAAATGTCAGGCCGGTTATAACAAAACGTACGAGCAGGACAAAGTTTACGGAGTTATTCGAAAATTGCAGTCATTGGAATATCTCTTTTTGCATATATATATATATATATATAAATGGCGTCGTGTGTATGTGTGGCGATCCAGTCATACGTGATCACATTCCGATTACCACAGTTTTTCTCAGTGGAATTTCAAAACTATTTCCATAAACGCATTGATACTTACCTGGTAGACAAGTAAATCGTTAAAGTTTACTGAGCATTGAGAAGCAAAGAACAATCACATGCCAATAGGTTCTCAAAACGTATTCATCGGTGAAACCCAAATAAGGGTTTAAGTTTGCCTATCGCATCCCCTCCTCCCTCGAGTCCTTATTCACTACTCCAATATCGTAATGCAACAAATGTGTCGCAGTCAGACGGTTTTTAAATCTGGTAGATTTCTGTGCGATCTGTTTGAATGCCACTCACATGTGATCGAAATATTCTCGGTAAATATTTCCTCTTTGAAATAGCGGAAAACTGTTTGATTTGCTTACTGATTCTCACATTCAACGTATACTACTGCTGAACAAACGTATTTGGCCACTAGTGTATTTTCAATGAAGATCCACCATATTGCTCTACTGGGTCGTGTATCATTACAATTGTCAAACTTAACGAATATGCATAAAGTATCAGACCAAGTAACATTCGATCGATTAACAGCACTGGGACCGCAAGTTCTGATTGCGGCACGGAAAACGTCGAGCCCAAATGGAGTACAATATCTGAGAATAATATTCATCCATTGAGCTGTGAATCATTTTTATTTGATCTATGCTACCGTCGCTAACGGGGATGTGGGTGAAATGGAATATCTGCCTCTCATCTATCCCTCGTTCACTGCCATTTGCCATTTTAAACGAATCATGTGTCAAATGGTTCACCCAAAGGAAAGTCTGTTTGTTGTCACACTTCTTGAATAGTAAAGAAGAAATTGGTCCCGTGCTCGAATAGAATTCGAACTCACTAACAGGATCGACCCGCCCAGTCTGATGGATTTGCACGCGTAATGAGACCCACTGAAGCAGACACACCTGTCCTATTCGTCCTAGCTTTTAATTTTACGCTTGATTCGCTCCGTGCTCGATGAAATGCACTAGATAATCGAAATTAATCCTCCACAACGCCCACGTAAATAACTATATAACTCAAAGATATATCATGGAGAGATCGATCAATATGAATACCCTAAATGTCACTCCAGGAAGAAGAATGATCCACTTAGGCAGGGTTTCAATTTCATCTTGGATAACACATCTTTTGTAGCTATCGTAGATAATCTCAGGCGTTTTTACCTCCATGGTCTGTTGTGCAATATTTAGTCAAGAAGCAGAACCATTCTCAATGATTTCCCTTTTATTTCTCATTTTCCCATAGGATTATCTTCGTATAACCTAGGTCCTCAACAAACAAATACAATGTATGATACTATGACAAATGGACCAGTTGAAGCAATGTTTCAGGTGTTCGAAGATTTTTTTACCTACTCAAAAGGCATTTACCATCACGTGACCGGTACATTCGTGGGATATCACGCGATTCGCATGCTCGGCTGGGGAGAGGAGAACGGTGAAAGGTACTGGTTACTTGCGAACTCGTGGAATGAAAGAGTGGGGTGAGGATGGATTTTTCCGCATTCTTCGAGGAGTGAACGAAAGTGGCATTGAATCTAGGGTTAACGCAGGTATGCCGCGTGTATGATTGATAAATATCTATCTAATTTTTGACGTATCCATGTACACGATAATATCCGCTGAATAAAGTTAATGGTACAACGAGTCTTCTTGACGGTTTCAGTGCGAATAATTCAATAGCGCAGAATGAATGATCAAACACAATTTAACGGAAGCTTTCGCCGGTTTTCCACTGAATTCATCCGAAATCAATCAATTCTGTCCGGAATATGTTAGTTTTAAAGAGAATTTTCTCAAATCGTAATTGTTGGAATTGCCACTGTTTTTTCTTAAAATCTGTGATTATTTTGCGCGCATTCATATGATTGTGCAGCTCCCGCTGTGGAAAACTCATGAACAGCTTGTCAATTCTAATTGGTTATATATTTGCACCCAATTTTCTTTACATTTTCCGAAGGTCATATCAAAATGGTGTATCTCCGCAATAGTTGAACGCGTCATGTTGGGATTGCGCGTTTTCTTGACCAGACAACCGAGAGTCGAAACCTAACTCTCTGTACCGTGTTTCCCTCAAGGCAACGTTCGCTGACCGTTTTACCATTATGGCCATATTACTAGCTCGTTCTACGTTGCATCCATATAACCTCGGTTGGTGACGAAACATTTGTGATCCAATTGCCAAGCTCGGTTTCCCCAGTGAGATCCAAACATTAGATGTTTCGTATATTTATTGTGCAACTCAATATATTCAAGGTGCACGACAAATTCGTTCATTCCTCTATACTGCGAACGTTGGTACTTATCGATACATTAGATTAAGCCTTCCCCTCGTCAACTGATCAACGTAGTCTACACAAGAAAGTGATATGGTTTAACATACGTGTTGATATACACACAAAGTTCTGGAATTGAACCCCAAAATCGTTTTCACATCACTTTCTTCTTTCTATAAGATTGAAAATGCTAACAGATGCTAAGTAAAAATCGGCCTAACTTAACTCCAGAGCTTCGAACAACCAAAAGCTATTCGTAATATGCATCGATTTAATCTTTCTTCAGTTCTCCAACGCGCTCTTTGAGATGAGGAATCTTTGGTTTTCTGTTTAGTCTCATAAATCTTTCTTCCTTCTCTTCACACTTCTCAGTAGGCAGCTTGTCCTAATCTGTGTTTATTTATACGTTTATGTCCCCCACATTTTCCTCTGGTCTATTCAACCTCAAAGTCACATTCAGATCCCTGAATTTTATTTCATTTTCAGCCGTCTGTAGCATCACGTTCAACATTTTCCAATTGATTACTGTAAACCCTATCGAATAATGTCTTGTGATTTTATTCGTTCTCATCCATGCATTCTCAGGTTCTCCTGTTGTTTTAAGGCTGGATTTCATCAAATCTGATCTTAAAAAATGTTTTACTCCATCGATTTTTGTTGTTGCTGTTTTATTTTATTATTTTTATCATTTTTAGCAGCCGTTGTGTTGTTGTTTACTTTTTTTGATGTACACTGGTGGTTATGTATCTACTGAGCTTTCCTTCATCGTAGTGTATAGGGTTAGAACGATTCTATCGCGCACATGCGAAACAAATCTCTCCTTTTTCATTGTCGTCGCACTGTAGTCAACAAGTTATTGCAAAATTACAGATTCTTTCATCAACCAATCTCTCAGTTTTGTCAGTAAACCTGTTGTGAATCCGCGAGTCGAATGCCGAGCTGCGAAATTGTTTATCGCCACAGTCACGTAGCGGGTAAATCAGACAATGAAGAGCGAGACGCGTGTTTTGGAACAAAAATGTTGCATTCACCGATAAGACAACGAATCAAGGTTGAAATGGTTCCACGATTTATTCATGTGTTATGCAGCTCCATGAGGAACCCATTACGAGATCCCTAGTAGCCGTGTGAAAAAATAAAGACAGTATAAATGCCTTGAGAGTAAAATACCACTGGTAAACAATGCGACTAGGATCTCACTATAATAGTAACGACACAAATAACCGCATTAATATTATTGTTAGGTTGTCGGTACACTTCCTGAGACTGGTTTCTATACCAGGACATTTAATCCAACCCAATGCGCATCATTAGTCCCAATCCAGAACCGATTATGACGGTAGTATTTAGCTATTTCTTTGCTGGTCTTTCAATGTTCTCGCCCATATAACTGTATAAATCAAAAAGTAAATTGGTCAGTTCGATATTGATTTGTAGAGTTAACCTGTGATTACTACCTTACCTGGTCCAAGTATGCTGAAAAAAACCCTTTATATTAAGGTTCTTAGACCGTCTTCATACGCTTTCAGGCTCACGAATTTCGCTGTTCCGTATAACTGAAACGTTAAGCTTGTGTTAATCTGCGTTCTTCGCATTGACTTTAGCGTTTTCTGTGTTGTTCTATTGTATAGAACTGATAGAATTTATCTTCATTCCTAAATTTTTCAAATCATAAAATAGTCCGATAGACAATTTAGAAAACGGTATTCGCGAAAAAAATTCTTTTCGATATATTGCATCAGATGTTCCCATATATACATAGTACAGATGTCTGATTGGCCGACTAAAGCTCAGTGAGTAACGATGGCATGTGCGAGCAAACATAGCAAACGAACAGGATAAGGTCAAGTCATAATCGTGGTGGGGGTGAGAAGACCAAGGTCAAATGGACAGATTCAACTCGCAGATTAAAATGAAGGTTATGAGCTAAGACGAGAGAGCCGGAAGTAGTTACGTAGTGTACAGTAGAAACTTTATGTCATGCATAGCAAGTGATGTAATCGGGAAGGGACAGTAGAGATGAAGACAAAATAATAATGAGCTCTTAAGATTGTGGTTTCTGATACTGGATGAGGAAAAGTGGTAGGAGAGGGGGGGATTGATGCTCAAATTTAGGCACAATCAATCCGCTGTCCAAGTCAGGGCGACAACAGTGTCTGGACCAGCGTTTTTGCTTACATAACTCTGGGTTACAAATGCGAATTGCAATCGCCTCGGCCGTGATTAAAAGCCGCCTTCTTATCCCCTTGGAATATCTCCGGGGTATGATGTGAATAATTTTGAATGCACCCAATTGGTTCACAAAATGCTCGCTATCGAAGAGATGACTAAGAACAGAGCTGCGAATACATCTAACAGTTTCTTTGTAGAGGGCCGCAGGACGGTGTTTAGTAATACGTTTTGATAATCGCCTGGTCATGTGTCCACTGAATTGTGCACTACAAGTAAGTGCACGTTGAAAGATATAAAACGAAGGATTTGGACTTAAGAGGCAACTTACCTTTCATTTGTTAGAATACCAAGGGTCGAGTGGTAGTGAGGATGTACGGTTGAGCTGCAGGAAAACGTTCCTCTCCGTTGCAGTGATATTTCTAAAACTTTTCTTAGTTGATTTTACGGTATAGAACCATGTTGATGCATGTGGTCCATTTACCATACATACATTGTCCAAAGAGAAGCCCTGTTGTCATGTTCATCCCAATAGGAATCCGTCTTGTTCTGGCACTCGTTCCAAATGTGGGCCCTACCCAGCACGTACCATTAATTATTGATTGGCATTCAGTTTTAGCCCTGTCGTATCACGGTGAATCGAATGGCGATAATAATCCATTTGACTGACCAGTTAACACCTTTGTACTGTTTCCTTTTTATTGTATGCAAATCTTGTCAGTTCTTTCTCGTTCGTGTATGCACTTTCATTCTTCGAATCTGGTTGAAAAGCGTGGTGGTTTCATAAAGCCTCTGTTGACCTTGCAGTATTTTACTTGGTACCAGTCCGATTCAAGGAAATCCAACGCGACCTCTGAAGCTGAGATGCAGTCAGTGAGAGTAATGGTACTCTCAGTCCTTTCCTTTTAACCTACCCGTAGGTTATAAAATAAGCTGGATAGCCTTGAGCGAAAAATGGGAGTCAGGTTTTGCAGGTTTTCCTTGAACATGGCTTCCATCCGGAACAGCCAATCAAATCAAAATGATTTAACAGAGGCGATACATCCGAATCTGGATTCAAGCAACACAGTCGACCCCGATTCAGTACCACAAATGCGTTTGAAAGATTGAGTCCTTTTTATCCGTCTCAATCACTATTTTAAATGAGGCAGGTAAATATATAGCACTTGGGGGTGTTCCACTATGGTGAGTGAGCGTGTACAAGCATGAGTAGAATTTCAACGCCACGGTAGGTGTTTTGATTGCATGGAAAAAGTTTGCACGCATTATGTCGAGTGAAGTAATCGACTAGGTAAGGCTCCATTAATTGCCATGAGTTTAGCATTGCGATTGCGTAACAGCGGTTTGCAAGACTAATAAGGGTCCACTGTGTGTCTTGTTGTCATTCGATGTTTTGCAACAGATGACCCTAGAAGTCTTGTGAACAATTTACCATCAATTATCGGTTAAGTCATCGATTTAACCAAGCACTTTGGAATTTGTTCGGCTATCTGCCATGAGAGCTGGCGGTTTGAACGAAAGTTGACAAGAAGTTTCCGGATACGCAGTACACATACGAGGTGCAGATGACCGAGGAAATAAAACGTGGAATGTAACCCATTTTAAATATTGTTCAATGGTTGGAATTCATGAAATCAAATATCGACAGCAGACTATAACTCAAAAATCATATGGGCAGCTAAACTTGGATTGCAAAGACGGAACTCAGTCGGTATCACTGGAGGGCGATAATTTTTTTGCGATTACTGATATGGTTTCAAGCAACAGCAGATTGTTGATCTTTTGCTAGCTGCCTTTGGTGATGACGGGTCTTGAAAAAGCACTGTGTTTCAGTAGTTTTCGGAATGCCAGCGTGGTGGGCGGTCCTTGGATGATGAGACACCTTGTTGTTGACCTGTGGAGACCACCACAGTGGACAACATTGCTGCTGTGTAAGCGATGGCGGACGGGGATGCGCAGGGGAAAGTGGCATTGCCGTGCGAAAAACTTTGGGGGTACCGTCCTAGATGAGTAGTTTAACCGCAGAGAGGTTATCGCACGCTGGATACCTATAGTATTTGGAATAGTATTTAAAATGGGATTCCAGAATTCGCGCAATACCAATC
>UZAN01052378.1:0-17694 GCA_900618425.1 Echinostoma caproni
TTTCAGTCCGAGTTCAAGTTCGCGCTGTTCAATTCCGGTTCCTATTCGATTATTACAGAACTTCACCACGTGGTCAGAATAAATTCCGCAACGAGCACCCTTAGGCTAGCTTTATGATTAAATTTGTGCTGTTGTTCGAATGTCGTATGTGAAGAAATTGTAAGTCAGCGATATCCGCATTCTTTTGTAGGCTGGTGTATTATAGTCCTGAAATTTCATCAAACGAATCCCGGTAACTCCAAATGAGTCCACCAACTGCCTTCTACAGCCGATTCCGTGACGTGATTGTTGCTTTGCTGTAGCACCATGCCTGTTGGATAGAACATATCAGAGGAATGAACGGTCAGACTCGCTCACCACTGAAATTTCTATCCTTTTTCAAATTAAACTAATAATTGTCTATGGTCTAAAGCACAGTCCTGGAGAGATCTTCTGATGGACCTGGTCGGGTAGGAGGACTCATTTGAAATTACTCCTAATTTGCTTGAAATCACTTCTGATTGACCAACCGTTAAAAAGTTTTAATTGATTTTTGAAAAACGTACAACAAAACCCCGCAAAAGTAAAACTACTGTGGGAATTCATGTTATTTAATCTGGCACGAATTTCATATAACATTACATAGCAGTCATTATCTGATCAAAGCAACTTCATGCAGGAGGTTTCGATATAACTACCTGATGGGAAATTGTCTTAGTTTCCCATCTGTCTTGAGATCACGTACAAGAAAGGGCCTTTGGGGATCGAATTTGATCTCAAAAACCTTTATTCTGCTCTTTTATTCAAATAGCTGACAAAACAAAGCAACCAAATCCGATGCACGAAGGTTAAAAAAACTGAAACTGATTGAGAAAAAGTTATTCTCTAAAAAGAGTAAACATAAATTTGGGATGTTATTCCACCCCTGTTTATTAAATGGACTGAAATAAAATACCTTCAAAAAATGTTACATGCCTAGTCTTAGGATCAGTTGTTATTCATGCCTGGAAGGTCAAACGGGTAGAGGTCAGACAAAGCTCAGTCTCACAACGCAGGCAATTGGGCACATCCTGGCTTCCATGGACTATTCAATTTCGACCCTGGAGAGGTCACCCCAGCAAAAGCAACATGATGAGGGGCAGTATACCGGACGAAAACTCTACCAGAAGGATGAAGGAGCAGGATACATGGGGCTTCCTCGCAACGGTGGGAGAAATCTTCGCAATTAATTGAACAGCTACCGCCTGCCCAAGATGGATAGCCCCAACCAATAAGGTGCCGTCCCGTCCACGTTCCGCTTGTCTCATTGGGTGCCTGAGACTATGAGCCAATCCCGGAAAGCGGATCGACAATCAAAGTACCAGAGGAGAACAATATNCCGAACCGAAACCCGTAGGCATTGAGTGACAGGTCTCCAGAAATTCCCAGACGGGTACTTCAGTCACACTCCCGCTTTGGGTATACGCATTACTGCCCTGCGGGTCAGACTTTTGAGTCAAAAGCTCCGGTCACGGCTCCCGAACAAAATCCCTTTCGTGGATGTGGACTACCGCAAAGAATGTCCTGCCCTCCCCCAAAGTCTAGGGAAACCAATTGGAAAATTCTCCTTCCCGCCTGTCTAGTTCTTCCTCTCAATCTCCCATAATCCCATATGTCTACTCTTTACGCCACCCATCGGATATCACTCACCGTTTACCCAGTAAAGCCAAACAATCAGAAGTCATGAGATATTTGAAGCCAAAATTCCCTTTCCCCTTAGCCCCGTTCAGTGTCCGCACACCGTACTAGATCGGTCAACAAGTTGCTTTAGCTAGAACCCTAGAAATTTTCAAGTTAGACTGACATTGTCTCCGAAACAGGCATGAGGGACCGCACTTGAATCATCTTCTTACGTTCTCCTCACCTAAATTCATCCTCACACTTAACACTTCGTGTGTCAGTCGATTTGGCATCTGACGCTCGCGGTTTTGCTGGTTTTTAAATTTTCTTAATTGTCAAGGCTGAGTGCTCGCTTCTTTTACTGGATTCCATTCAGTAGCCGAATGGGCACTGTACGTCTCAACAGTTCGGTATGAGTCAACAACTACAGAGCGAAGTGTCGATAGTTCTTCGTGGCGCCAGTGTTGGCATGGACCGATTGTAGTGCACCTGAAATCAGGGATGAAGTCTACGTTGGTCTTTCTCGATTACTGCAAATTGTTCGATCAACGAACGTCGTAGTAGTCGCCGGAGACTTCAATGCTCATGTGAGTTCCCCGGTAGAATCAGAAAGGTTTCTTGGCGGTCCACGTGCAACCCTAGCTAACTGGATGGACAACGGAGATAGTCCTCTTCAACTTTGCGCGGCCCTCCGGTTGTTCCTGCCAAGTACCATGGTCCTGTACAATAGAGAACACTGCCTTACTTGGAAACCGCCAGCCTCTTCACAGCAATTGACGCAAATCGGCGACCTCAGTTACCATTGGAGGGGGTCGATTCATTACTGCCACTCCCACTAAACGAAATCTGTGGCTGGGATCAAATTCTCCTTAACCCTGCAAAAACCTGAATTAAAGCCACCGGTATTGGATATCCACGATGCAGTCACGGACAATTACGAATCGTCCTTCGAATCGGAGCTCTTTGGTAGCCTATCAGTTGAAATACAAGTCGAAGGACCCTATGAACACTCGAAGCAAATCAAGTATGCTATGCAAATCTCAATAAAAGCAACGGCTGTGTGGAGCAGGTACGAAGCAAAAATGATGGATCTCGTTGATCTCGGCTGTTATACTGCACTCCCGTAGAACCGTTCCTTGCGATGCCACATATGGCACAGCGCGCAGATCCCTTAAACAACAACTTCCCAAGAGTCCGAGGAATGAACGCGAGAAGTGGTGGGTAGGAAAATGTAGAGATATAAAGAGCAATGCGGCTACAGGTAACAGTCGCATTCCTTTCAATCTAATTAGGAATACGGACTCACCGATTGAACTTAATGTTCACACACTCGATCTGATCGATCAACAAGTTGCTTTAGATAGAATCCCTGAAACATTCAATCAAGGTTCATGTTGTGTCTTTGAAACACGCACCAAAGCCCGCGCTTCAATCATCTTTATGCCTTCTCCTGAACTAACCTCATCCTCACTCTTCCCTCTTCGTGTGTCAAGCGATCGGTCATTTTGTGAAAAATAGAAAGCAATTATGTACCGGATTGACGTCCGATGATAGAGTGACTCGCAGATACCGAACCCCTGAATTCGCGTCAGAACACAAGGCTGGGAAATCTACGTAGTGCATAATGAATCATGAATCAATGGAAATACAACGGCATATCTCAAATTAGGGGCAACCCGGTCTGGACAAAACAATCGGTTCAATACGACAAAAGCAAACGTGCCAGGAAACCACTCTCTTGGAAATCAGGGGAGCAGTGTGATACGGATGTAGGGGCAGTGCTATTTGAAGGGCGGTGAGGACCAATCACAGAGATAGAAAAGCGAAGTGACATCAAAGTCGGGGTGGGGGGGGGGCGACAGACGGCAACATCGTAGTCACGGTGTAATTGAGAGACTAGACAACGAACGCGAGGAGGTTGTCTGGGATGGTTAAACACACAAGGCTGGTGGTAGCATGTGCGAGAAAGAATAAACAGTGACAACAGTGAGGACGGTAGGATAAACCTAGTGGGTCGGTGATGCACAGGTGATCACAATATCACGAGGCAGTTTCTATGTTGGGTCCAGATAATTGATACCGATAATGGATCAAGCACAGAACGAGTGATGACAGTTAATAGGACACAGTTCCACGAGGGGTGTCGATAATTAAATACGATAACAGGACCACAGTTACCACGATACAGTTTACGTGTGGGATGGAGATAAAAGATTACAGTAAGAGTTTGAACGAAGAAGGGGTCGCGAAGAATAATACCAAACAGTTTCTATGTGGAGTGGAGATAACAGATTGCGATAACAGGTTGAACGAAGAACGGATCGCGGTGATTAACACGGAATTTGCTGTGTAGAGCGGTTAGGGAGTCATGAGGAAATAGGTAAAAGTGCAACTGATTGGCCATGGAGGGAGAACGTAGTAAGTTCCGATCCGGTGGGCAAAAGTCATCAAAGTGTGAGTTGGTTAGGGCCGCACATGAATTGTTGGGTCTTCAAAAGAGTACCGGTAGGTCCGGTGTACGTATTTCCAATCATACAATAAAGCTTCTTACAATTAGTTTAATCAACATTGTCTCAACTTCTGGTTGGCATCATACTACGCCGATCGTCTGCCGCACATGAAGGGTGCACGCGTGAGAAGCAGGCTGGTGTTAAACCTGGTCGACTTTGTATAGACCATATTTACACTCTTCACCAAATTCTGGAGCACCGACATTCTTATCGTAGACCTTTATCTTCGTCGATCTGAGAGTGGCCTTCGACACAGTCGATCTCTCCAAGCTACTGCGTTTCCTTTCCTTGAGATTTTAAATTCAATATTTCTCACCGTTTATACTAATAGCCGAAGCCGAGTTCGAGTTCACGGCACATTTTCACCCGAGTTCCCCACGGATAGTGATGTTTGTAAGGATTTCCTTCTCTCTCTTTGTTCCATATTATCTTCTAACAGATTTGATAATGGAAACAGCCCTTTCCTGGTGCTAGGATAGTGGGGTCAAGATTCTTCCGGGTGGTACACTGTTTGATCAGTTTTGCATCTTAATAGTTCCTGATGGTAGTAATAGAAAGTTCTTTATTCTATTCGACCTTGACTTTCATCCGTAGAAACGACAGTGCTACAGTCGGGTTCTCCTAATACCATGATATCAGTTCCTCTACAGCGTGATTCGATAATTTATTTAACCATCTTCCTTCTTTGGTTAGATCTGA
Organism: Echinostoma caproni; assembly: GCA_900618425.1. Lineage (NCBI taxonomy): Eukaryota > Metazoa > Platyhelminthes > Trematoda > Plagiorchiida > Echinostomatidae > Echinostoma > Echinostoma caproni. The sequence continues at coordinate 4,848 of UZAN01052378.1, forward strand.
CGGTTCTTTCGGATGTCTTCTTATCCATGTCATCACCGTCCTTTTCTTCACACCAAGTGAAGCAGCGAAAATCAACCAGTCATTGCCATTGTCGTACGCCTGTAGTACGCTATCCTTACGGTCGATTGCTAGAGGCCACAACACAAAAATAAATGTAACTGTCAAGCGATAACACACAGGGTACATACATTGGATGAGTAAACTAATTCATCAATGCTTATAATATTTTGAACAAGAAACCAAACTTTCCTTTGTTCCTTTTTCTTTAAGCAACTATAATGCAGTTGCCTAATAATAAACAAAAAGGTTATTTTTGCCACCACAAACCCTTTTGAATGTCATGATCGTGACGGGTGATCCTGAGGGATGAATGAAATAACAGTATTGGAATATGACATTTTTGGAAGGTATTGCTAATGATGCCAAGTTTCAAATCACGAAAGATCATTCTCAGCATGCATCTAACCGGGTTCGTGTACATTATCCAACTGCTATCAAAACGCTTGACTTTCAAAACATTTGAACGCTACGTCTTTGGCCTTCCCTAGCCGTAACCAATCACGTGCATTACACACTGTACACAAGCACACATACATGGTTACTACTAACCAGATTTCTTAATTCGCTTCATTTGTCTATCTTGTTTGACGTTAATTCTTTGTTTTATTCACTGAACGCTTTTGTGAATGGGAGATATACGTTAGAAAGTTCTATCATTAATGAAGTCAATAGGCTGGATACTTGAGAAATTTCGTAGAATTTAAAGCACATTGCAAATTACAGTAGGCTCGTTTCCCCGCGGTAAGCAGCGTTTTCCAGGACACGTGGTGATTAAAGACAAATCAAGGCGGGCAGTTCATACATTGTTCCAACCAAACGATCATGTAGAGCAAGTAGACTAGGTTGGGTAGCTCGACTTTGGGATTTTCGTTAGGGTGCAATTGATACATACCATGAACCACTGAGGGCTATGCCTGATTAGTAAATATAATCACCAAAAGTTTGATTTATTTTCCTTGTTGACGAAGGAGGATTCATCTTTAACCGGTATGGAAAGTGATTCGAGGGAAAGCGAACTGCAATAGTTACACCATCGGTTTATGCATGATGAATATTTCATCAAGCGTGCCTTTCAATATCCAAAATACGTAGGCAATCGCATTTGATTAAAAGAAATCGGCGTTATTTGAGGGAATGACGACTACGACGGAATTTACCCACTGGGATATTGAGGGTCATGCACCGATTCATCACAACATTCACGTCTGTGCGAGGTGACTGATTTATGGACCCATCTTTACGTGATTCGCTTCCTTACCCGATCGAAAGAGGTCAATTACCGCCAGCTTCGTTTATCCTCGTCTATGACGCACCACTCGGTCAACGATCACGGGCATAACGTTCCGCGTGTTGGGGCGGGGCGGGGCGGGGCGGGGGGAAGAACAGCTCAATCCAACCCACGGAAACGTTCATCTTCGCTCGGTACCTCATTGGAAAATTACTTTTGTTAATTTACGGAGAATTCAGATCACTCGGGTTGGACGGGGTTCAGACAGACCCGGTCAAATCCGTGTCGTTTGACGGCCGAAATACCAATCAACTTCTGAGGTTCCATGTGGAATGCGATTGATTGGACTCACTTGAAGTTACAACGGATTCACTTTTAGTTATATTGGATTCACTTGAAGTTGAAAAGCTATAGATGACATTGTGTATTTATGAATTTCGCACCTGTCTGTATCCAGACTGCGTAACGAACAAGTCACGGTACAATAATCTTCATGAAGAGGAAAATGTTCCAATATTGATTTGTTTGTGGAATACCGCCAGGTTTCCCAGGACAAGACCGGTGAACATTTTTGCGCGATTCACAAACGGTGCATTCGGTTTGCCAAAACCTGACCCGCAAAGCAGCGGGGTGGTGTGCGAAAACCGCAGTCCATTGGGGGCTGGTGTCCAGGACATCGGATTATACGCCCATAGGACGGAACGACATGTTGCTGTTACGTGAAGTTCCAGGTAAGTTGTCAAGCTTTGATGGATGGTTTGAGTGCTATCGTAGCCGTGTTCAGTATGTGTTTTGCACCTTCAAAGTGTAAAATCTTGCTACAAGATTGGGTAGATCCAGGTTCCACCTCCTCCATTACCGATACCGGTATTCTGCATTCCCTTGGATCATGATTTGACTTGTTTTTTNTTTTTTATCTTCACAGTGTTCACTAATAACCCGTTTATCAGTTTGTTGCCAACTTGAGACAATTGTGGCGCCGCTGTGACATCCGGCTTTTCGTGAATGGTCGAGTGTATGCTGCAGGAGTTCGGCCAATTCTGCTATACAGCACACAAACTTGGTTATTAAGAGAACAGGATAAAAATAGGCTGTCGGTGTTCGAACACTGCTGTCTACGCAGCATTGCACGAATCCGGTGGGACAACCGGACGAGCAATGTTGAGGTTAAGTGTAGAGCTATAGGAAACCGCGGTCGCCCACTGGAGCACTTCGTCTACCTGCATATGTTACGTTGGTTGGGGCGTGAGTTACGCACCTCCCCGTGATGATTTTGCGATCAAATCAAAACTCTTCTCGATGGTACTTATACATTAGACAAGAATCTCGGTCACACAGGCAGCGTTCGTCTCCTTGCCCGATGACCTCTGGATCAGTATGATCCATCGTTAGTTACACTGTATGATGTGGCTGAATGTCGTACTTAGCGGCGTTTATGCATCATCTAAGATTCTTTGTAACCTTAGTCTACTGAAACTCTCAATTTTCACCTCGACCCTGCTTTCAACTTCCCTATCTTGATTTACTGTTTAACCAAATAGACAGCCAAAAGCCAACAGCAAACATCACGGCGTGAAAGTGCTTGGTTAATGGTTGTGTAAAATGAACACTGAAACACCATTCGAGATGATACTACATCATGCGTACTTCCTCGCTGCCGACTACGTCCTTTCACGCAATTTATATCACACCGGAGCAACACAATGGTCTCTATAGTTCTTTTCTGAACATGATTTGCCGTGACATAACAGTAATCGAGAAAGACCAACGTAGACTTCATCCCTGATTTCAGGTGCACTACAATCGGTCCATGCCAACACTGGCGCCACGAAGAACTATCGACACTTCGCTCTGTAGTTGTTGACTCATACCGAACTGTTGAGACGTACAGTGCCCATTCGGCTACTGAATGGAATCCAGTAAAAGAAGCGAGCACTCAGCCTTGACAATTAAGAAAATTTAAAAACCAGCAAAACCGCGAGCGTCAGATGCCAAATCGACTGACACACGAAGTGTTAAGTGTGAGGATGAATTTAGGTGAGGAGAACGTAAGAAGATGATTCAAGTGCGGTCCCTCATGCCTGTTTCGGAGACAATGTCAGTCTAACTTGAAAATTTCTAGGGTTCTAGCTAAAGCAACTTGTTGACCGATCTAGTACGGTGTGCGGACACTGAACGGGGCTAAGGGGAAAGGGAATTTTGGCTTCAAATATCTCATGACTTCTGATTGTTTGGCTTTACTGGGTAAACGGTGAGTGATATCCGATGGGTGGCGTAAAGAGTAGACATATGGGATTATGGGAGATTGAGAGGAAGAACTAGACAGGCGGGAAGGAGAATTTTCCAATTGGTTTCCCTAGACTTTGGGGGAGGGCAGGACATTCTTTGCGGTAGTCCACATCCACGAAAGGGATTTTGTTCGGGAGCCGTGACCGGAGCTTTTGACTCAAAAGTCTGACCCGCAGGGCAGTAATGCGTATACCCAAAGCGGGAGTGTGACTGAAGTACCCGTCTGGGAATTTCTGGAGACCTGTCACTCAATGCCTACGGGTTTCGGTTCGGCATATTGTTCTCCTCTGGTACTTTGATTGTCGATCCGCTTTCCGGGATTGGCTCATAGTCTCAGGCACCCAATGAGACAAGCGGAACGTGGACGGGACGGCACCTTATTGGTTGGGGCTATCCATCTTGGGCAGGCGGTAGCTGTTCAATTAATTGCGAAGATTTCTCCCACCGTTGCGAGGAAGCCCCATGTATCCTGCTCCTTCATCCTTCTGGTAGAGTTTTCGTCCGGTATACTGCCCCTCATCATGTTGCTTTTGCTGGGGTGACCTCTCCAGGGTCGAAATTGAATAGTCCATGGAAGCCAGGATGTGCCCAATTGCCTGCGTTGTGAGACTGAGCTTTGTCTGACCTCTACCCGTTTGACCTTCCAGGCATGAATAACAACTGATCCTAAGACTAGGCATGTAACATTTTTTGAAGGTATTTTATTTCAGTCCATTTAATAAACAGGGGTGGAATAACATCCCAAATTTATGTTTACTCTTTTTAGAGAATAACTTTTTCTCAATCAGTTTCAGTTTTTTTAACCTTCGTGCATCGGATTTGGTTGCTTTGTTTTGTCAGCTATTTGAATAAAAGAGCAGAATAAAGGTTTTTGAGATCAAATTCGATCCCCAAAGGCCCTTTCTTGTACGTGATCTCAAGACAGATGGGAAACTAAGACAATTTCCCATCAGGTAGTTATATCGAAACCTCCTGCATGAAGTTGCTTTGATCAGATAATGACTGCTATGTAATGTTATATGAAATTCGTGNCTGGTAGAGTTTTCGTCCGGTATACTGCCCCTCATCATGTTGCTTTTGCTGGGGTGACCTCTCCAGGGTCGAAATTGAATAGTCCATGGAAGCCAGGATGTGCCCAATTGCCTGCGTTGTGAGACTGAGCTTTGTCTGACCTCTACCCGTTTGACCTTCCAGGCATGAATAACAACTGATCCTAAGACTAGGCATGTAACATTTTTTGAAGGTATTTTATTTCAGTCCATTTAATAAACAGGGGTGGAATAACATCCCAAATTTATGTTTACTCTTTTTAGAGAATAACTTTTTCTCAATCAGTTTCAGTTTTTTTAACCTTCGTGCATCGGATTTGGTTGCTTTGTTTTGTCAGCTATTTGAATAAAAGAGCAGAATAAAGGTTTTTGAGATCAAATTCGATCCCCAAAGGCCCTTTCTTGTACGTGATCTCAAGACAGATGGGAAACTAAGACAATTTCCCATCAGGTAGTTATATCGAAACCTCCTGCATGAAGTTGCTTTGATCAGATAATGACTGCTATGTAATGTTATATGAAATTCGTGAGTAAAATTTAGAAGACGGAGCTTACAGAACCCGTCAAGCGGCAATACACAGCAAGTGCGCTAGCAACACCCAAGGCGAATCGATTCGGGATTGGAGGACTAGGACGTATTAGACAGCTGTCGTGTCGGATCAACCAATAGTAGTGTCTAGGACGCAAACTGAATGATGCGTCAACACATCGTTACCGTACGCCCAATTTACCCACTTATATTTGCGCATCGCATCCTGATCATACAATGCACTCTGACCGTTTTACTCCAATTTTGTGTTTTGCTCGAGTCGGTCGTTCGTTCTCTCAGAACATAACAGTTTTCAAAGATATCTTTTTCTGAATGTGGACAACGAATTAGATTTGAGGTGCTGTGACATTTTACCGTGTTATTTGTTTGATAAAATAATTGGAACTGGTAATCCGGAATCTGCAGGTGGCCTTCAATTATTACAATTAAAATTTCAACTCATTTAATTGGGTTTAAGGAAGGTTAACAAAATTCATAAATGGAACTTAAAGCTGATTTGAGGGAGTTGATCGAAGGGGATTTGTCACCAAGTGCTACACCATACATCAGCTAGTCTACCTGACTGACGACAACTGCCTTTGTGGAAAAATCTAATATGGACAGCATTGGTGATCATTTCCATGGATTAAGATTATCACAATTCATTCTTAGTGTCCCCACTGTGATCATTACTGTCAACCTGCCTACTAACCACAAGTTTGTGAATAAATGTTCACTATATATATATATATATATATATATATATATATATATATGTATTTCACACTTGTCTGAGGACAGACTGTGTGCCAAACAAACCATGGTACAATAATCTTTATAAAAAGAAAAATGTTCCATGATTGGCTTGTGGGCTGAGTACTGCCAGGTTGCCCAGGCCAAGGCAGGTGAATTTTCTTGAGGAATCCACAACCGGAGCCTTCGGCTAGCCAAAGCCTGACCCGCAAGGCAGCGGGGCGGTGTGCGAAAACCGCAGTCCATTGGGAGCCGGTGTGCAGTTCATCGGATCATACGCCCTTCGGACGGGGTCAGAAGTCCAAGGTGCCCAATACACCTCAATGCCCAATCGAGTCGGTGACCACTACCACAACCGAAAAGGCGTGGGTGTGGTTCGTACGTCTCCTCATGGTTGGTTTGGAATCAGGGTTTTTGGTCAACTCCCCTAGGTGGTCCACCAACCCGGCTATAGCCCCGGATATCGGCTTTTCGTCCTCTCACTTTGGTGGGAAAACACCTCTGCCGCGAGAAGGCAGTGAGTAGGGCTTCCTCAGCAAACGCTATTTGAGACGCTTGGCCACTGCAATGATATGTAACTTGTGCATGTTCTTCATGCAACAATATGTCTTCTGACAACACGTACGTACAAACATTAACCGTGCACTTTCGTGCGCCGGTTTGGTTTGCTGTACTTTGGCTGCACATTTGGACGAATGAGTAGGAGAAAGAACGGAAAGCTTAAAGTAGAGTCGAAGAGAAAATGAAGAATGTCAGTAGACTACGCTTGTTGAGAAACTGAGATGATGCACGAGCGCCACTGTTTAGGACGCTCAGCCATAACACAGTGTCTCTAACTGTTAATTATAATGATCCCGAGGCCCCCATCTTGGGAGCCTAATGGCACCTATGTGACTGACCCTCCTGGCTAGGGTTTTCATTTTCTAGTGCCAGGTCTTATTTTGACCATCCCTGACTTTTTTCCACCCACTGCCTGAGCCACGAATGATGACTAATGTCTTAGGCATCCATTTGGAAAAAAACCTTTCTCATCTGTCTACACCGTTCGCAATTCACTTTGTCCAAATATCACTTCACAATGTTTAAACAGTCCCACGGAGCTCATTGCAGAACTTCCGGGTATGATTTAAATTTGTCTGAGCATCATTACCAGCTGTCTCGATGACCACATCGCAGTTGCACGTTTAAAGCCAGCATGCAGCATAGAACTTTCAACCCCCGGTTGAAGTGCGGGGGTGACGATTGTCAGAGGTGCGTCGGTCACATATAATCCTATTCCCATATCATATCTTGATTGTTTATGCCTACGCCTCTCTGTCTCTCTCCCTCCTGTCAAAGTCAGGGGTAGAAAAAAACTTTGATGAATAAACCAATGATGTGCGCCGAAAGGAAGCAGATCCAAACGCAGCGTTTCTTTCTCAAATCAGAAACAATGTCAAAGTGGTATAGGGAACGGGAGAAGGTGAGAATTAATGCTCTTCGTAAACGCGACACGCATGAATCGTAATTCAATATTCAGTAAAACTGTTGAAGTAATCCTCAGTATTAAACACTTATTACCTTTCAACTTCAAGTGCAACCGTTGTAACTTGAAGAGGATTTGCTGTAACTTGCATCTAACCAATCGCATTCTACTGGAATCATCACAAAGTGATTGCTGCTTCGTTCGTCACACGTCACCGATTGAACCAGATCCATCTAAACCCGGTTCAACCGAAGAAACTCGGTGGTAATTGACCTCGGTTGACCGATTAAGGAAGCGAATCGCGTTAAGATGGGTCGATAAATCGGTCTCCATGCTCAGACGAGAATTTTGGAATTAATCATGCATTACGTGAGTGGGTTCAATCTAGGCCCTCAGTAGCCTAGTGAATAAATTCCATTGAGGCCGAAACCTTCGTCCTCGCTCGGTAACTCACTAAAAGAGATCTTTGTTTGTCTATGACGAAATCAGTTAATTCCGACTGGGCGAGGGTTGGGTAGACCTGGTTCAATCGGTGACGTGTGACGAACGAAGCAGCAATCACTTTGTGATGTTTCCAGTAGAATGTGATTGGTTAGATTCGTCTGCAGGTTACAGCAAATTCACTTTAGGTTACAACGTTTGCACTTGAAGTTGAAACGGTTGTTTTTGCGTTTGTTTGTCAGAAGTGGGTGGCAGTAAAGCGCAGTTCATTCACTAATCGATATGTTCATTTTGAGGCTGTTGTTGTACCAGATGGATTATCTTCTGGACAGTGACATGCAGCTGCGGTGAACTTCCCGTTGTCGCGTAGTTTTCGTATTTGACTGTTGTGAAGGCAATGTATTGATATATATTTATCGTCTTCCATACATTCGTTATTTCGCGCTCCACCTTCTCTGTGTTGTCTTTCCGTGTTGCATCCCGAGTATTCGTTATCGTCTGCGATGATTTCAAAATAGCCTTAAAACATACCCCTGGGTTCCAAGCAGCCAGGCTGTTGCCTTTATTTTTGGATATATTCTTATGATACTTTTATTTCCTCCGAGCTATCCAGATTGTGTATATGCGGATGTGTAAGCGGCCTGTGATTGTTTTAACCTTTCGGTACTTTGAGTACTTTGTCAGCAGCAGAAGTTTTAAAATTTCCGAGTACTCGTCGAATTTCCGCATTTGATCCGTCGTTTGATCCATCAATCTTTCAAACTGCACCTCAAATAGATCCGGTTACCGTCCTTTGCAGAGCAACAAAATACCGTACTGATGACAACCGTCCATTTTTGCTAGATGGCCATCTATTCGGCAAACAACGTCCAAATATTTCTGGCCGAATGAGAAAAGTAGACAACTGTGCTGCACCACACGAATCCCGTATAAACGCGATCAAATGAACTGAACACGACGGGTGAAGATCAAACTCTCTAATTTTTGAATCGCAAACGCTTATTTTCCTATAAGTTACCACTGGACGGCGTTCCGTTTACACTCCACAGTTGTTAACTGCACTGAATCCCTCTCACAGACACACGTGTGCCTCAGATTATTAACCCTAAAACAAGACAAATTCTATCACTAAATAAGCATTTTTCACAAGGTTTTCGCAAGGCAGTGCTTTCAAATAATAAATACAGTTGTTGAATTCGAAAAACCACTTTGCTACTTCCCATCCATTTACGGCGTGATGGAAAAAGATGTGCAAAACACTTCAAAATTTAAATACATCTTTTCAGTAGCTCTACTTCCTACGTACCTTCATCAGCTTCCATCAGACGATAACTTTTTTCATGCAACCAGTTCCCTTTACCAATTTCATGAGAACAAGAAGAAGCATCATGTTCACAGGATGTGTTGAATTCAACTATTTCGTGGTAACCTCATCAGCTATGTACATACATTCAGATCACGTTTGGTTAAAAGAGTGACTGGTCCAGACTATCCGATTGGAGCACCTTCCCGAAGGTTAACAAGATGATTGCTGAAACTCATTCAATCATTCAAAGAAGGATTTTCGAACTAAAATCTCAAAGATTCGTTCCAATTGGTTGAAAAAATCCGTGATCTTAATGTTTCTCACAAACACATGGTCTCGTATGATGCTTGTTCCTCCTTGACTAATGTTCCTCTTTGTGAAACTTTGGGCGTTTTCTGTTCATTTGCCGAAGAACGCAATATCTCTACGCATAGTCTCCGAGAATTATTGCTTCTTTGTACTAAAGATGTACAGTTCTGTTTTAACAGAGATTATTATTGTCAAGTTGAAGGAGTTTGCAATGGGTAGTGCACTAGGACCGATCCTGGCCGATATCTTCATGAGAAACATGAAGAATACAAAACTACGACAATGCTTGAAGAGCGCACACTTCTACAGCCGTTACGTGGATTGCACATTTGTCATACAGAATGACAGCGCATAAGCACCAGTAATGCTTAGAAAACTCAACCGTTCACATTCGAATATTAAATTCACGATAGAGCACGAATCCGAATCTTCCTTCCAGTTCCGAGATATCAAATTGACGGGAAAAGAGGTCGAATCTCTCGTCCGATCGGTATTTGACAAGCCGACATGGGCGGGATAATATGTTAATTTTAGAAATGTCTGTCAAATACAATAGAGGCAATCTTTGGTGCACAGTGTATTCTCTAGATCTGGGTTAATGTGATCCAGTGAAACATTAGAGTGCGATGTTCGCCGCATATCCGCGGTCCTGTGCGAAAATGAATACCCTAGAATGTTTATTTCAAAGTTCTGGAACGCCGTTGAATTAGCTGATACAAAGTGACAACGCCTCAAAAAAAGCTGTTTTTGTCACCATACCGTTTTAACGTGATACAAATGATAGACGGATACAGCACAGGTTGAAACAAGCGATTGAGAGAACGTATAACGTCGCCTTCCTCATAATGCTGCACGACACAAAGGGATTGCTCATTGAATCCAATCTGGACAAACCCGACTCTTCAGTTACTTCCTCCTGCGTTTACCTATTTCAATGTACTTGCGGTGGCAGGTACGTCGGATGAACTGAAAGGCGATTATCCAGCAGGATAGACGAGCATGCACCGAAAAATTTGGCGTCTAACGGATCCAAGCTTCTGTCCAGTTCAATCGCCCGACATATACTGGATTTCAAAGAATGTGACAAGCATAGGGACGCTTTTCGTGTTTTGATCCGCCAGAAAGGTAGCCGTCTACTACGGTTCGCTGAAGCACCCTGTAGTGATTCCGCTTGCTCCCCAAATGCTCAATCCGGTTGATATTAGTAACCTTTAGCCTTCGCATTGATTGATTTCTCTTCCCCGTGTGTGTTCACCCGTCCTGAAACCTGTTACTCTTAACCAAACGTGATCTGAGTGTGTGTACACAGCTGATTAGATAACCTTTCTTCAACCAGAAATATACTGTGTAAATGTTCAGTCAGAGGTTTCTTACGTCGCCTAAAGCCAAGTACAAAACAGTTCGCCCACTGGTGTCACTCTAATCAAAGAGGACAGACATTACGTCTAGATTTAACCTGCAAAGATTTCCAATGTACCTACTCAGTCACATTCTCTCCATAAATATGCTTAATCGGTGCTTATTGTTCCTTTTTTTTATCAATTTCGTTCACACGATCTAGCACCAATTTGAGTGTAGCTACAATTCGCGCCTTCTAGACATCATTGCATCAACCATTATCCTCTTTTCATTCATTTACTTGGTCACTGCATATTTGCATTCCTGGTGGACTTCTTTGAACAGTACGTTGTCAAAATAACACCTATGTCACTGACTAGGGATTCGTGACGCAACTATTAGTAGGTTTTTGAGGTAACTACGACTCACAGACTCACAATTACCGGTATATTTGTGATTTTCTATATGAAATGTGTAAATGTCAGTGTAAAATATCTCAAATTATGCATGCGTATGTAGCGACATGCACGTCATTCTCAAAATCCACTGGAGTGAGCATACAACAAATGCGAGTATGCTCGTGGAAGTTCTCCAATGAACAGCATTGCTACCGTTCATTTGGATCCCAATCTAAAAATGCTTCCCAACTTAACTGTGTTTATTCTCTGTTTTAATACTGTTAAATATTTGCACAACCGGATCAAGCAAATTCCCCAATGAAAAGCAATTCAAGAATAAAAGATCGCTCATAGGTGAAATCAAATGAAAAAGTGCTAATTTACTGCATTAAAAATTCGATTAACCTACCTTTGAAATGAGTCCGACCGTGAACACTAGCACATTTCTCCCTTCAATTCGAACTTTAACTGGTCTGTCTTTCCAATAACCATGAGTAGAGACCAAAGCAGTTTCGAGATTTATGCTGAGTAATGTAATGGGCACGATAAATGGTGCAACATCATAAAGTTGCCAAGTCGATACCATACGCACCAATAAAATGGTCTCGGCAAATATCAGCCAACCGGCTTTTCGTGTGATTCGGACATGAAAATTATGTCCGTCATAGAACAAAGTAACATTCGGTCGAGTAGTTAGCCCTTGATTTTTTGAACAGATTACCCCGCACGGTAATTGGGCAAGAATAAATGAGCGCAAAGTGGTTGTCTGGTTTGTCAGGCGCGCTTCACAGACAAGCATGAAGGAGCCATAAAACGCAGTGTAATCCGATGCACGGAGAATTGCACCAGTTGGTCTACCATTTGAGTATAACATCATGGATCGTTCGCTAGCTAAACTGGTGGTTTCAGTTTTGTATCGAATGGTGAGACGTATCTCGCTGAATGGGATCGTGCCACTGGTATCACAAAGCATCCAGCGTTCGGTATACGTGAGCCGTGAAAGTGTAGCTTGTCCACCATTATACTGATATTGATATCCGTACTCCATATTGATTTTCTCCAAGTGTTTTGGCCACGATACATAATATTCTGTATTATCCGCATTTATTCTATGTAGTACAAAAAAAGGAACACCAGAAAACAGTTGAGAAACGCACTACTGGAACTCGTCAGTTCCACTGGCATACTACCAAATTTTGCATTCTGCTGACAATCTTAATAGTGTCCCGTGTTGCAAAAAACGATTTGGTTTTTGAATTCTCACGTGATCTTAGATAAAGTGTGTAGAAATTAGTGGGTGTACCCGACTATCAGCTATGATTTACCCACATCAGCGAGTTGGAGTATTTTGGACCTCATCACCCATTTGTTTGTTTCTTAAGCACACGTGTTAAAAATAATCTTTTAGTGTCTGAGAGAAGCAGCACATGGTTACATGATTAAGTTCGTCGTGTAAACAACAAAGCAAAAGGGAACTGAAAAATTCAGAGGCATCGTACAGCTATTTTTTTGTTAGATCGATGGATTAGCACCACTGAGGCGACCATACAAGGTCTAAATAAATATCTTTACCGTCATTTCGCACTTTTTATTCCACGTTCTATTTGTTCCATATAGGATGAACTTGTGGTGATCGTGCAACGAATACTCACGCACCGCGGTACAGCTTCCGGCTAACCAAT